>PVHP010007042.1:32664-58328 GCA_004024765.1 Zapus hudsonius | reverse complement strand
TCCACCACAGCACAGCAAACAGTGGCAGGAAGGTGTGCCAAACACTGGCAAGGGGAAGCTGGCTTATAACCCCATAAGCCTGCCCCCAACAACACAGCTTCATCGAGGTTGTAAAACCCAAACTGCCATCAGCTGAGGATCGATCTATCAGAACACATTCAATTGTTTGTGGGGGACACCTGTATCAAACCATGACAGACCCTTAAATTCTCTAAATCTCATCATTGTCAGATTAGAATAAGAGCCTAGCCAACACAAGAATTCTGACAAATATAATAATGCACCAGTCCTTCTATTGAGGCTTTGCTGAATAGTTGAGCTATTTTGACTTAACACAGAGTAAATATGCTGTTTTCTTTTTCTATTCCTTGTCCAACAAAAACTAGAAAATACAATAACACACATCTAAAGGTACACACACACACACACACACACACACAATTATCTAAAGATACACACATACACACAATGAATCAGGATAACACTTTTGCTGGGAGACGACTCAGTTCACAGCTACCTGAAGTATGTCTCTTTTGAATTTGACTTTACAGCTGATCTCTTGCTTTCTTGCTTCTGTATGAATCCCTTGCCCCCTCCAATGTCACTGAAGAGCATGGATACATCTCCACATTGGGCTCCCCTAATGGTCTGGGAGAATTGGCTGGCTCCAGTAAACTGGATGGGAATGGCAGGCAAAGGTGGCATTAAAGGTCACAAATTAAAAAAAAAGCAATTGTGTTTGCCTTTAAGAAAGTGAAAGTGTGCTAGGCATGGTGACCTCTGCTCTATGTTGGGGGAGAAAAAATAAGCAATTTACTTGCACATGGTTCATGGGAAAATAGCCTTGGGGGGAAATTACTTATGTAGTGAATTTATGTCTGGTTGTAAGACAGATTATATTACTGTATCAGCAAATGAGGTCAGAGGAGTGGGAAGCCTTGTGGTAAAAAGAGCAGCATGTTTGCATGGGGAGGGCTGCTCTTAACTATGTGTGAATTGTGCAATGACTGACGACATGTTTAAAGTGCTAGGTTAAAGATTCACCGATTTTATTTTAATTACTTATTAATTACTTATTAATAAATACATAGTTGTTATTAATGCACATGCTCAAGTGGTGACCCTAACCCTCAGGTATATCATGCACGTCTTTTTCAGCACGCTATCACATTGACCTGGAGCTCCCCGATTAGGCTAGACTGGATGGACAGACAACCTAAGTACCCTCTTGTCTGTCCTTTTCTTGTTTTTCATTTCTGAGACAGATTCCCATGTAGAGTAAGCTGGCCTGGAGCACACTATGTCACCTGAACACTGGATGCCCCTCCCTCAGCATCCTGAAGGCTGGGATTAGAAGCCTGTGCCACCATGGCACTGAGGTAAATGCTCTACCAACTGAACTGAGTTACCTGCCAGTCCCCTGTACAACTCTTATTAAACTCTCAACTATAACCTGGGATTTTTATTTTTGCATGCAATATATATATATATATATATACATATATATGTAATTATAGTCATGAAATAGTTTAAGAAGATGTCTTTTCAAGAATCAGGAACACCCAGAAGCTTGGTGGTGTTATTATGTGTTGTCAATTTGTTCTATGGATCTTTAATTCAGATGCCCAAAGGTGAGGGCAAAGCAGGAAGTACAATGGCTTTAACAGTATGAAATCAGGAAGAGGGAAGAATGGTGAGCTTCCACAGAAATGGAGCAGACATTTCCTGTTAGACAAGATATGCTTCTCAGCTTCTACCAATGCGGAGCTAATGCTGACAAATATTTTGGACTTTAAAATGTTGGAGAGTCTGGACAAAGAAGCCTTATACCTCAGCATAATAAAGGCAATATACAAAACTCCTAAAGCACAAATCATACTCAATGGGGAAAGACTCAAAGGGCTCCCACTTGAATCAGGAACAAGACAGGGGTGTCCACTCTTACCACTGCTCTTCAACATAGTGCTTGAAGTTCTAGCCTAAACAATAAGACAGGAGAAAGGCATTAAAGGGATATAAATTGGAGGGGAAGAAGTAAAACTATCCCTTTTTGCAGATGAAATGATCCTATACAGAACAGACCTGAAGAATAGTATCAGTAAACTCCTAAAGGTGATAAATTCCTTCAGCAAAGTGGCAGGAATCAAAATTAACACAAGAAAATCAGTAGCCTTCCTATATGCAGATGACATGCATGCAGAAAAAGAAATCAGAGAGACTGTCAAATTTTCAATAGCCTCAAAAAAAATCAAATACCTTAGAATAATACTAACCAAGGATGTGAAAGACTTGTATAATGAAAACATTAAAATGCTCAAGAAGGAAATGGAGGAGGATGTAAAAAAATGGAAAGATATTCCATGCTCCTAGATAGGTAGAGTTAATATAGTAAATATGGCAATTCTTCCAAAAGCAATTTACAGATTCAATGCTATGCCAATAAAAAAAATCTCAGCTTCATTCTTTACAGACATAGAAAAAATAATCTCAAAATTTATTTGAAATGCTAAAAGGCCTCGGATAGCCAAATCTATCCTTAGTAAAAAAAAAAAAATCCTCAGGTGATATCACCATTCATGATCTAAAGATATACTACAAAGCCATAATAACAAAAACAGCATGGTACTGACATAAAAACAGACAGATAGAACAATGGAACAGAATTGAAGGCTCTGTTCTTTGTTTGAGTAACTAAAGTTACTTGATATTTAAAGTTTAAAGGTTCCAACAATACTCACTTGCATAAAGATAGCATCTTCAACAAATGGTGCAGGATAAATTGGAGGAATACTTATAAAAAAAAAAAGAAAATAGACCCACTCTTCTCACTATGCACAAATATCAACTCTAAATGGATCAGAGATTTCAACATAAGACCTGAAACTCTGAAAAACCTGGAAGAAAAAAAATAGAGGAACTATCCATGAGATAGGAGTAGGGTAAAACTTCCTGAACAAAACCTCCAGTAGCCCAGAAAGTGCAATAATCACTTAACCAATGGGATCTCATCAAGCTTAAAAGCTTCATTATAAATATACCATACTCAGAGCCAATAGATCACCATCTATTGGGAGATAATTTTTGCCAGCTATAACACAGAGATCTAATATCTAGAACTTACAAAGAACTCACCCCCCAAAAATAAATCAAATAGCCCCTTCATAAAATGGGGCATTGATCTCAATAGACAATTCACAGAGGAGGAAACACAAAAGGCCAGTTCTCATTTACGAACATGTTCATCATTGTTAATCATCAGGGTAATGTAAATCAAATTATATTCCACCTTACTCCGGTCAGAATGGCAATCATTAAAATATCCTCCAACAATAGTTGCTGGCGAGGATGCAGGAAAAAGGAACCCTCATTCACTGCTGGTGGGATTGAAAACTTGTTCAACCACTATGGAAAGCAGTGGAGGCTCCAGAATAGAATAGAATAGAATAGAATAGAATAGAATAGAATAGAATAGAATAGAATAGAATAGAGTAGAGTAGAGTAGAGTAGAGTAGAGTAGAGTAGAGTAGAGTAGAGTAGAGTAGAGTAGAGTAGAGTAGAGTAGAGTAGAATAGAATAGAATAGAATAGAATAGAATAGAATAGAATAGAATAGAATAGAATAGAAGAATAGAATAGAGCTACCAACAACCCAGCTATCTCTCTACTTGGCATCTACCCTCATGATTTCATGTCTCAGCACAGAGACATTTACTCAACCATGTTTATATCAGCTCGATTCACAATAGCTAAGAATTGGAATCAACCCAAATGCCCATCACTGGACAAATGGACATCAAAATTGTGGTGCATTTACATGATGCCATTCTACTCAGCTGAAAGGAAAAAAATCACATAAAAAATGAAATTTCAAGAAAAGTGGATGGACTTGGAGCAGATCATACTTAGTGAACTCACACAAGAAAAGAGAGACAAGTGCCCCATACACTCCCTCATATGCAGTTCCTAACCAAGTTAAACTTAAATTCTAAGCAAACCTGACAGGTGAATTGAAATTCTGTAAAAGGGGTTGGAAGGATTTTGGGGGGAGGAGAATGGAAGGGTGAGTGGATTTATGCAATACACTAAACCAATAATGAATCAATACCATAAAATCCTTACTTTTTTACAATAAGCTCCTGAGGAAGCTATGGGTATTGTGTGGTAAGGAGGGGAGCATGAATAGAATTGGAGGAAGCCTAACCCCATAAAAAAATTGATCAGACCTACAACCCCCTATCCCAGTCATTGGTTCCTTCCTACACTGAGTAGTTGATCAAAGTGACCCATGAGGTCCCCCAAACAAGACTGGCTTTGTCAAAGATCTTGGATACCCACCCCAGAACAAAGGTATGACCCCGTTGCTGGAGATATCACAGAAAGTCATCACACAACACCAAGATTCCCTGCTAGATCAAGAATGGTAACTGGCTCCCAGATGGTAGCATGTGTAGCACTGGAAGGTGTTACATGAGCTGCCAGGAGAAATTGGTCAATGATATTTGGAGAAAGCAGAGTCCACTGATAAACAATTCAGACTAGTTCACTAGAATACTGAACACACTGATGTAGGGAAGAGACCAGCAAGTCAAGAAATATTTCCCTGTGTAATAGTGGCACCAAACCTAGGAGGGTAATCAACACTTACTGATTGGCTAAGACATCCACTCAGTGACAAAGAACCCTTAAGTGGAACTGGAATCCATGGCAAAATCTTATGGGGACCAGGAACCTGGGCTCCAAGGGGAAATGACCACCACCAGAGAGCTAGAGAGAGGCTACACCCATTAGAATCTTGCAAAATTTGCAATGTTGTCTTATTTCACCTATACTGATCTTATTCTCTGATGGAGATACTGTTTGTATTTTTCAGAAGGCAGTTAGAGAGCTGTGGACAACCCAATTCCACCAACAAGCCATGGGTTGATGGCTGACATCCTGGCAAGGGATGAACCACCAATGGGCTATCATGTAGGCCCCAATTGAAACCTATGAGAAAGTGGTGAGAGAAACAAGAGACCTATCATCACAGCAAGTCAGATAACTCAGGAAAGGTCAATGGAGACAGACACCAAAGATACCCAAAACAACATAAAGCAGAAGTCCAGCGACACTTAAGATCTCAACAATAAAGCAGACTTAAGACTCACCGACCATGACTCAGGGAACTGAGCAGAAGAGTGGGTGGAAAGAATGTAAGAGCCATGGTAGGGGAGAATATCCAGAGACATTGTCCCCCTTGGCAACAGCATACAAAGGGGGGATGACTGGCTGCCTCCCATATCCTATGAACTGATCCAGAATGCCCAACAAGGAGGATCCCCAGTGGATTGGGGACAAGGAGGAGGGAAATGGGGGTACCATCATAAGATTTGCTCATATCTCTTATGGATAATAAATGTAGTTTTTAAAAGGCAGTAGAAATATGTGATACTACCTGATTTATATTTACTATATACATGGTTTTTAAAAGTTGTATGATTCAGGGCTAGAGAGATAGCTCAGCATGTAACAGCATTTGCCACAAGCATGAGGGACTGAGAGGTCCTGAGACCACGTAAGTTTAATTCCCCAGAACTTTCATAAACAGCTGGAAATGGCCACACTCATCTGTAACCTCAGTGCTGTGGGGAACAGAGACCAGAGAATTCTTGAGGCTTGCAAAAACCATACCTCTGTGTTCAGAGAGAGACTATATCTTAAGAAAACACATGAATGGGCCATAGATAAAGGGCATCTGACATTCTTCCCTTGACTCCATGGGCCTTCAAGCACATACATCACAGACCATACATATTACACATGGAAAAATATGATTAAAACCAAACTTGCCTTTAGTCCAATCTGGCATCAGTAAGCAACCTCTTATTATATAGACCCAAGTAAATGTGTACCATCTTTGGAAAGGATGCCCAAATCTGCATGTGTTTCCCATGACTTTGTGCACTTACGTCCATCAAATCTTTTCACACACTGGAAACCTTCTTTAACCTTTCACAAATGTTTCCATGTCCCATGTATCTGTTGACTTTCCTAGAAACTTGAAATGTCTATTGGTAGTACTTATGTGAAATGGAAAGGCTGGGTTGACTCAGGAGGACACTTTGAGTCCCAAGAAGATGACATTTGATTTGTTTTCTAGTAGGCAGCAATAGTGAGCTTCATCTTTATAGTATGGGTTTGAATGCAGAAATCCTTAGGTGTATGTATCTCCTCATTTAGGAGCCCTGAGACCAAGGGTCAACATGGGCCTCAATTACCTCAAGTATAAACTAAGTTTAAAAATAGGATTTCATTGGGTCATTGAAGGGTAAAATTGGTTTATAATGATGGCTTGAATGTGATTCATTGGGACAATTGTCAGCAGTTATTCTGGCTTTAGGTGCCAGGTCTCTTAAGAGCCTTTAGAAGTAGCCAGGGAAAACACCTACCATTACTACAGTCATCACTCATGCTTGCAATATTTAAACATTGCTTCTGAGGGTGTGTGGAAAGTGTAACCTTTTTGGGCTTTGGTGGTGATGTCGTGCTAAAATAATATACATCATCCCGACACTTTTAAATGTCCAAAATGTTTCCTTCACCAAAGACATCAACAATAACATCAACAAAAAATGATGAATTCCTTTATTCTTTCACTTTGTTTTAATTGGCAATAATGACCACACTTCTGTACATGTTCCTTTCTGCATGTTCTGTTAGGGGATGCAGATTTACAATATTATAATATTTAGTTTTCTTCTCCCAGTTGCCTATGCCTTGGTTTAGTGACTAAACACTATAGGATCAGGGTCTGGGAGCCACTAACTGAACCCCTGGGACCTCTTAGTATTATCTTTTCTTGGCCTTATCTCCCTCATCTGCAAATGAGGAATCAAGTGTTTTGTAAGGTTCCCACTATGACATTTTAGAATTTAATTTGTCTTGCATTTGCTCATTCATTTATTCAGTGAATAAGTATTGATTTAATCCTATGCATAGGTCTCCATCACTGTAATTAACTTGCTGCAGTCTGTTTGTTTACATCTCAGCACTGAGGACATTGATAAAAAATGGCAAGTTCTCTGTCTGGAGGCACTCATAATCTTTTAGGGAACGTGCAAACAGAGGATGACACACTAATAATCTAATTACTGCCCTGAAGGCTTGTACAAGTTTGAGAAGAGACTAAATGTGGCTCTGGTGGGGACTGGGTCAGGGAAGAATATGGACACTGACAGGCATGTCAATTATTTGATTTTGAATTTACGATGGCTCAACCCTTCCTGAAACTCATAGTCTAATATAGGAAACTGATACATGTACAAATTCTTATAATTTCATGTTTTGACTTCCATAAGGGGAGATTAAGTGTCATCTATATACAGAGGAGACAAAACTGGATGGCTCAGATGATGTTCTTTGAAATGAAACAATTTGGTTCAAAATTACCTAGAGGAAATTATTTGCAGGAATTTAGAGAGTTTTGTGTGTATGTACATGCAAGTGTGTGTGTGTTCTGTGTATGTACTTCTGTGCATTTACATGTGGAGGCCAGAAGACAACCTCAGATGTTATTCCTCAGAAACACCATTGTGATGCTTAAGTTTTGTTGTCAACTTGACCTTTTCAGTAATCTTAGGTGGGTCTCATATGATGTTGTTCATAAGAAGGCAGCCCTCTCAGTAGGGGTCAGAATGTAAGGAAGCTCAGGGAAGCTGGAAATTAACATCCCTTTTCCTAGGAGGGCAGTGCAGGAAGGAAACTCAAGAGACTCAGGAAGCCAAGTCTGGAATAGGGGTTCCAAGACCCCACCCTAAGGCTATATAAAGAGGAAGGAAACCTCTCTCTCACCTGTTCCTGTCTGTTTTGTTGGTGTGTGTGTGTGTGTGTGTGTGTGTGTGTGTGTGTGTGTGTGTGTTTCTCTCTTTTTGGACCTGTGAAAGGGACCAGCCTCTCTCACCATTATGGAACTTTCCCTGGATCTGTAGCTTCAGTGAATCTTTTCCTTCCATAAATTGTGCCTGGTTTGGAGATTCATCCCAGTGGTGTGTGAGCTGAAAACAACAGCCATTCACCTTTAAATATTTTTTTTTTTGAGACAGGGACTCTCATTGGCCTTGAACTTACCCATAGGGCAGGTTGGCTGTCCAGTGAACTCCAAAGATCTACCCATTTCTGCCTTCCCAATACTGGAATTATAAGTATACACTATGGTTGTTTGAATGTATGCCCCCATAGACTCAGATGGTGTATTAAAGCTTGTAACTTCCAGGTTTTCAGAGGTTTGAGTTCTGGGGTGGGGGAGGGAGAATCTCTGCTGTTTTTGTTTTTTATAGGCTGTTTGGTTGTTTCTCTCCACTTAGATGTATGTAAGCAGCTTTTTCCAACACAGTTGGAACTTTCCCTTGGATCTGTAAGCTAGAAATAAATCCCTTCCTCCCATAAACTGTGTCTGGTTTGGATGTTCACCAGCAACATGAAGCTGTCTAAAACACATACAAATATGCCCAAGTGTTTTATTTTTAATGTGGGTTCTGGGGATTAAATTTAGGCCTTGGCTGGGGAGGGACATGGCTCAGAGGATAAAGGAACTTGCTTTCAAAATGCATTGGCCCCAGTTTGTTTCCCCAGTACAAATGTAAAACCAGATGCACAAAGTGGCACAGGCATCTGGAGTTTATTTGCAGTGGCAAGAGTCTCTAGTGTTCCCTTTCTCTCTTTTTTCTCTCTCTTTCTCCCTCTTCCTCCACACAAATAAATAAAGTATTTGTTAAAGAGCTTAGGTTCTCATGCTTGCTCAGCCAGCATTTTACTGGCTGAACTATTCTGTAGCACAGGAATATAGCTTTTTATGTGACAAAAAATATGTTAGCTTATAAATTATACTGTGCAAGCATATCACTGTGATCCACAAGATAGATTTTTCAACAAAAGATCTTAGTAGGGAAATCAGTGATATTTGTTGGGAATTTTGACCCAGGTAACTAGATTTGCTGCATAACCCTGCCATTTATTAACTGCCTGACCCAGAGAGAAGTCTCTTGTTCCCTCTACTTCATTTTCCTGGTATGCGAACGGGGATGATAATAGATACATGTAGGAGCTGTATAAAGGGCAAGTTTCAAATAAAATAAGAGTTTCTGAAGGTGCTGTGTGGGCTGCCAAGGACTCTACATGTGTTAGTGATTATCACAAAGGGAAAGGAAGGAACTGACTGGGCTTAAACAGCAACGGGATGGAATGGTTTCAACACACAGTGACTTGTGTATGCTCAGGGCTTCAAGGACATATATATGCTAACAATTCCCTCATCTTTATCTCCTGGTTAGCTTTCTAGATCATTTGTTGATCTATTCTAAGGTCCTATTGGACTTCTCCACTACAACTTAGCATCTCATACTCAGCATGGGCAGAATTAAATCCAATGCCTTCTCCTCATTTCAGATACTCACTAGCTTCTGGAGTTTCCTTCATGGTAAATAGTCCCCAAACAAGAGCCCTCTTCTTTCTCAAACTACATTCAATCAGTCGCCAAGCCCGAGAGAGCCCTCAAGGGATTCCCATGCTCAGCCACACTGCTTAGTTCAGCGGTCATCATCTGCCTCTCTCCTCTCCTGCTGTAGACCTTGCCTTGAGATTCTGCATTTTTTCCAAGTCATCCATCAACAGCTGCTAGAGTGAGCTTTTTATAAAGCTTATAGACCGTATTTATCATTCTCATTCTTAATGGCTCCTCATAGTCTATGAGATTATTTTATATTTATTTTAGATCTGTTTATGATCATGAAAGCTATAAGTAGAAATCCAGGATTATTTTGTGACCTGGGACCTGCTGCCTTTTCTAGCTTCAGGATATGAACTGTTTACTTGCCAAGATATTTACATTGTTTTATGTACCTCACTCAATATCTGCCATTGGCCTAGGTCTATATTTTTTCTGGGCTTGCCCATCAATATTATTTAAATCCAAGTCACCTAAGTATCACTTTTGGGAAGGATTTCTTACAGCCTTTCTCTTGTGTTCTACCACTACATACATAATCCAGTGTACTTCCAACAGAGTCCATGCCCCTCTGCACATTCAGATATCTGGAGCATGAACCAGGACCTACTGATCTCCTTGCCCCAGCAGGTTGCCTGGGAGCAGATTCACAAGAATTTCTCAGAAACATTCGAACTAGGTGGTGATTCATCTACAAATTAAGACACCTTCTTCTTAGAGTCAACTATGAATATCTGTGTCTAGAAAGGCCTTCTGATCCACAGAAGGATTATATTCTGATACTCAAATTACTGGCTTTGTTGACACTATCAAGATTACAAAGTTTTAGAATTTTAAAGAAAAACTGGAAGAAAAGGAAAAGAAAGGAGGTAAAAATAGAGAAAAGAAAAAAGTAAAAAGGAAAGAAAGATCAGAGAAAAGAAAGGCCAATGGGAACAAAGAGAGGTAGAGAGAATGACCACTGTGCTGAATTAGTGGATACAGCTATGTATTTAATATCTTAAAATATACCTAGAAATCTTTATAAGGAGGGTATGATATCAGATTCCTTAGATCTCAAAACAAACCCTCTAACAATATTCAGCATCCAGGCCCAGTGTTTCTGGTTTACCTCCAAGGCCACAATATCAATCCTCATTTACCCACTACTCTACACAATCTGATGATATCATCTTTTGCATTTGCACTGTGGTGGGTCATCTTGTTCACCTCAGTGGCCCTCTTAAGTAAAGTCCAGACAGAGGATCAGGAAGGCCCATACACTCCTGCTTCATGGTGTGTAGAAAAGCCAGGTGTTTAATAAGCATAACTCAGATCTCATCAGTATAGGATTAAATGAGAGCATGCTTCTTTACACTGATTGTGCTATTACTCCTATTTTTGTTCACCAAGGTCAAGTTCTTAAAGATAACTCAAGTTTTACATCCTTCTCTGTAGTTGTTCCTCATGTTTTTGGGAGAGCCAGAAAAGTTCTTCCCATCTGTCCATATTCAGATGCAAGCCAAGCACTGGCCCTTGTCCATTCCTCTTCCTTCTTTTTTTAAAAAAAATATTTTATTTATTCATTTTCAAGCAGAGAGAGAATGAGAGAGAGAGAGAGAGAGAGAGCGCGCACCATGGCCACCACCTTGGGGGTCTGGCTTGTGTGGGTCCTGGGGAATTGAACCCAGGGCCTTAGGCACTGGAGGCAAGTGCCTTAACCGCTGAGCCATCTCTCCAGCCCTCCTCTTCCTTCTTGAGATCCCACTTACCTATGTACATTGCCTGAAGCCAGATCTCAGCTGAAGTCTGTCATCTGTCATGTCTACATAGAGGTCAATGAGCAAAACTGCCCATTATGACTTTGTTTTCATGTTTCAAAGTAAGGTCATTCATTGTTAGCTTCTACCTTGGCTGTTGGTGCCAGTAGGAACACTGCTGATGTTATAAAAACCATGCCTAGTTATACGACTTCAAGCACATTATTAGTTACTGATGACTCTTGTAACTTCAAAAAGGCAGAGGACATTTGTAGGAACAGGATGGTTGGCCTTGACAAGGGAAGTATAAAAGGAACCCAGATTACTCATGCTAAACTAATTGTCCCACTATGGTGCGTGCATTAGTTTTAATTTTGTCACTTGTATAGACAGATATAATTATGCTGGTCAGCTATTTATTTGTATTTCAAGGATAATGAATCTATTTCTTTCTTTAGAATGAGTGCATTGCCTGAGAATTGCTGGTATTATTCTTCATTTGAGTCTTAGGTTTAAGAATAGCATTAGGGAAGAGTGAGGTCAGACATTAAGAAAGATGTTCACTGACAGGCTGTGAAAAATAGTTTTCTTTGTCAATGGTAAAAGTTTCAGAAATTCCCATCTTCCTGAGACAGATCAATGATTTTCCTGCTGCAAGCTCGGTTATAGTACTTCTCAATGTTTCTGACATGTGTATCAGAAAAAAAAAATGTACCTTTTTATCCATCCATCTATCCATTGACTGATTCTTTTATTGAAATAGCAGTAACATAGGGAAGTATACTATCCACTAGGGAATTAAAAGATGACCAAGAAATAAACAAACAAAAGTTCTCCTGTTCTTAAGAAGTCCAGAGTCTAGTGGTGGGAAACAGGCGTTAACAACTTTAGAGCTGCAGGAGGAAAGTTAACCATGTAATGAGGTTGCAGAAGGAGGAGAATAATGAGATAACCACAGCCTGGGCACAGAAGCATCAAAGCTAGAGAAAATGGTGTATTCTAGCTTCTGCATAGTTGAGTCTAGGATCTATCTTGTGGGGGGTGTAAAGGATGAATTTTGGGCATATTAAGAAGGACCACGTGATAGAAACCCTTGTTTGCCATTGTGGTAACTATGTGAATATGTCAAGAATATTCTTCATCCTCCCTTCAAGAGAGAATGGCTATAAGAAGACGTAGCCATTTGACCCTCCAGCTGCCATACTTTGGGGTCCACACTAAGGGTGCATTCTCCCAGGGGTGCTCATGACCAATGTCTGAGCATTTCAGGGTTTCCTGGATATGGGTTCTTATGGTGCAGCACAGAGCCTGCTAAAGGGAAGTTGGTCCTAGATTCCCCAGGGCTCTGGCCTTAACTTTCTCAGAGCTCCTACACCATAGTCCTGGTACTTCCTACTCAGGGCTCTTTCCTTTCACTTCCCCTTCATGGCATCAGGCCTGCAGCAGGCTCTCAGACTTCTCTCATCCATGCCTGCTTTCCATTCACTGATCTCCTAGTTATTTCGGTCGCCAGATCTCACACCCTCCCCGTGCTTTCTTGGTGTCTGCTGCATCGAGACTCCGGGAAGTGTCTGGATGTTGAACTGTAGGTAATGAAAGGCACTTAATGATAAAACCTTTACTATAGAAAGAGTATTATGGGTCCAGAATGAAGCGATGATCTAGGAAGAACAAGAACCATTTGAATGAGAAAAACAACGAAGTTTTGAAACACTAGAAGGCAGAATGAAAAAGAGCTTAGAAGAGAGAAACGAGGTAGAGACAAGGGAGTAAAGCTATACACTTGCCCAACACTGAGGAGGTGCAATGGGAGCCTCTCAGCTGCTTGAGTGAGGGATTCTAGAGAGATGGGGTAATCCTCCCCCAATGCAGACAGGTCAAGTTGGTGGAGACCTAAGCTACTTAAGCCCAAGTACTTCCACCAGGGGGATGGACACGATAAGGCTCCAAAGCGATTGCCTTTCTGGTCTATGAGTATTGACTCTCAGTTCTAAGTTCTTCAAAGCATCCTTCCTTATGGGTCAAGCTTGTAAAGAAGAACTTTGATGATTTAGACAATAACTTCATTGGGGGCTTGGATTGCAAACAAACTTGAATGTCAAGATCATTGTCTTCCTGGGAACTGAAAACACTCCAAACTGGAACTAAAGATTTGATTGAGATTCCTTTGTTCCTGCAGGGTAGGAAGAAGCTCATGCTGCTTGGTCCCTTGTCATCCAGCCGCTGCCTACTTCTCTGCTGTGTCTGTTTCAGGGGTAAGTACCAGCCAATGTGGAGTGTAGAGACTCACCAAAGTAAGCCAAATGGAACTTGCCTTTCTGCTTTCCAGCCCTAGGTAGCCAGGGGATTCAGTTTTAGAAGTTTGTTGTATTTGAGGAAATCTTTTGGCTTCCTTCATTAAACAAACAGATAGGACTGACACCTCCTTCCCCTTTCTCTCCCTTCTTCCTAGATACAGGCAGGGTGCTGAATGCTGGGGAAGCTTAAGTGATATTATTGGGCTAATGAGCCTATGTTAGCAGCTTCTACCTTCCACTTTTTTATGTGAGAAAAAGTCACCTCTCAGCCACAAGCCGCAGAAAATGAAAGGTGTGAATTAGTTCCTAACCATCCTCTTGCTGAAGCAATGAACAGAACAGACACGTTGGATGCACACTTCCATGTGAAACAACATCATGACAAACTACCCCGGGTTCACAGCTCAAACTTGGATGCATATCCTTATCACTCTTAAGCAGTAAGTTTGTTTAGACTGGACTCTAAGACTGTTGAAAATATAGTATTTGACAATAATGTATTTGAAATACAGAAAGAATGTGGGGAAATAGAGAATTGTTTAAAATTTTTAATCTGTAAAAAATAGAGAATTACATTTACTTACAAGACAAAGCTTTCCTCCTCTTTCTTTGCTTTATGATACATTATTCAAATGGGTCAGACTTAACTCTGGGGCTCCCTGAGGTAGGTGGTATTCCATAAAAACATGAGTTAAATAAAATAGAGCCCTTTTAGTAATGCTGGTGTGAGGTCTATGGCCACCCTCAGTCTCTGGCCAGCAAAGAGCTAATGTTACATTAATGTTATGAGGTCATAAAGAGGTTCCTTAAGTTGAAGTTTTCTTTCATTCTTTTTTTTAAAAATATTTTGATCTATTTATTTGAGAGAGAGAGAGAGAGAGAGAGAGAGAGAGAGTCAGAAAGAAAGATAATGAGTGCATCAGGGCCTCTTGCCACTGAAAACAAACTTCAGAAGCAAGTACCACTTTGTGCACTAGGGACTCCATGTGGGGACACCAGGCTTTGCAAACAAGTGGCCTTAACCACTGAACAATCTTCCCAGGCCTCTTCTTATCCTTTCCATAGTGAAGTTCTTACAGAGATAAATAAGATTCTAGTAGAGAAATCAAGTGCAAGGTTCGGGGCAGACTCAGAGGCACCCATGACTGTCTTGGTGTTCACAAAGGCTTTATGCCATCTCTAGGCAGATGCTGGCATCTGTCTAACATAGCCAAGAATCAATTCATAATAGCCAGGAATTGGAACCAACCTAAATGGCCATTGCTAGATGAATGGATATCAAAAATGTGGTACATATACATCATGGAATTCTACTCAGCTATTAGGAAAAATGATATAACAAAATTCAAAGAAAAATGGATGGATTTGGAACAGATCATACTTAGTGAACTCACACAAACACCGGATATTCAGAGACAAACGCTGGATATTCTCCCTTATCTGTGGCCCCTAATCAGGTTAAACCGAACTGTAAGTAAATATGACTAATGATTCAGGTGAAAGGTAAAGAGGACAGAAGGAAATGGTGGGAGGGGTGGAAGCAATAGAGGGGGGAGATGTATACAAACCTAAACTAACAATAATATGACTCCATAGAATCCTATCTTCTGTACAACAAGTTCTGGAGGTAGATAGGGCCCCAAAGGGGAGGGGTGGTGTGGAAATCTACAAATGGTACAAAGGATGCTGACCTTTGGCTCCCCAACCCAGTAAGTAGTTACCTACCACAATGAGCTGTTGATCAGAGTGACCCACATGGTCCCTAAAAATAAAGACAAACTTTTGTCACAGCCCTTGAATACCCTCCTTAGGCAAAAGATAAGACCCTATTGCTGAAGATTCTATAGACTGATATCACACAACAATGAGAGACCCTGCTGAATCCAGAAATGAAATCATCTCCCAGAGGGGCAGCCTGGGTAATGCCAGATGGTGTAGCACGAGCTGCCAGGGGAAACTGACTAATGATATCCTGAGTGGGCAGGAGGTATCTTCAAGTTACACCGACCGATGGCCTGAGAGTGCAGAACACACTGCTATATGGCACAGACAAGCAAGTCAACAAGTGCCCATCTGTGCAATAGTGGCACCCAGCCTAGGAGGGTAATCAACAGCTGAGTAATTGGCTATGAGTCCTCACTAACCATAGGTCCTCAGAAAGGCTACACCCACCAAATGCTCACCAACCTAGCAAGATTTGTCTCAATTGACCAATAATGATATCACTCTCTGCCGGAGACTCTGTTTGCATTTTTCAGAAAGCAACGTGAACCAGGGACATGACTTGATGGGGAACACCCAAGCAGGAGACCATTCATCTCAAACTCACCATTTAGAGTCCTAATACAACCTCTAAGGAAGTGAGATGGCGAGCAAAAGAGCTACTCCCACAGCAAGGCAGATAACCTGGGAAAGGACAATGGAGAGAGGCACCAAGGGTGCCCAAAATTGTCCAAAATACAAATCTACAGACTCTTAAAAACCTAATAACTGTGCAAAATATAAACTCACCCACTATGACTCAGAGAAATTTGCGGAAGAGGGGGCGGAAAGAATGTAAGAATCATGGGGGGGGAGAATAACTAATGCATAAGATGGAATGTCATCATGGATTCAATGGCTTTATCTAAGAACCTATGATAGGGAGCATATTGTTGTGTTCATATATGTAATTTTAAGCCAATAAAATGCTTTAAAAAATCACATTTTTAGAAAAGAGCAGTCTTGTAAGAGGTCCAGGCGATGTGACAAGTTCTATCCTTAATGGTAGCACTGGAGAGTCCCCTTCAATGGGAGTCAAGCAGAGGGGAAATTGATGGGTGTTCTGCTCTCACTGTAGCAGGAAGCTGACTGGAAGTACCAGCCGGTGTGGAGCTTAGGGACTCCCCAAAGCAATGGTGTGTGTGGCCCTTGAGAGGGCGGTCACATTGCTGGAGACTTTATAATTAGGAGCCTTGCTGGCCTGGCTTATGTACCAGGCATATAACTTTTACCAAAGCCATCAAAACACACAGATGGTATTTTAAGAATAAAAGTTAGATTACAGTTGTGGTCCTGGCTTTTCATACCGACTTCTAAGCATACCCTTCATTCTCTCTAATCCACCACTAGCTAGACGATCCAGAGACTGCAGAATCATCTAGTTGATCCCATATGGCCATGAACCCACTAAAAGACATACACTGCAGCATGCTGCTGAGACTTAGACACTCTTTGTTATGGATCACTACAGAGCAACTGATAACCAGTAAAATCCATAAAGTGGGTGATACTGGGCATATTCCATAACCTCAGTTTTGAATTTTGTTTAATATGTAAAGGATTTGTATCCAGCCTATCAGATTGGAGTATGTTGAGTAATCCAAATACTAAGATAATGTAACATGTATGATGAGATAACATTGCATGTATGATACCATTTTGAATTTTAATCATTATCAAAAACCGTTTGCTTTTTTGCTTCAACAATCATATTTCGAATCGTGGTTCTGCACCAAGCCATCATGGATGTGGGCTACCTGACCATGCATTGCATTCTTCAGACAGGGAAACTGTTGGAGATTCTTTCACATGAAATTCTAGAGCACAGGGCTGGAGAGATGGCTCAGTTGTTAAGGCACTTGCCTCCAGTGCCTAAGGCCCCAGGTTCAATTCCCCAGGACCCACATAAGCCAGACCCACAAGGTGGTGGCCCTGGTGCGCTCTCTCTCTCTCTCTCTCTCTCTCTCTCTCTCTCTTTCTCTCTCTCTCTCTCTCTCTATCTATCTATCTATCTCTGCTTGAAAATGAATAAATAAAATATTTTTTAAAAAGAAAGAAATTCTAGAGCACAGCTATGTTCACAGAATTGGCTTTACAGATGGGTAAAGCAAAGAAGCAAGAGGTAAAAATAGAATCACTTTAACAATGCTTATTTGAAATGTATAGAACAAAAAGGGAAACTATTGGAAGAGACGTGGTGTATACACTTTAGTGCCAGGAAACATTGAATTAAAATATAGATTCCCTCATTTGCTATGGGGTTTGAGCAGGTTATATAACCTCAGCAAGCTTTGGTTTTTCTGCCCTATGAGCAGCTTTAACAGTTATTGAACACATTAGTGTAATGCCTGCACTGAAGGCATCTGGGGGGGGTGGCAGAAAGTGTGTCCTTTGTACTTGAACTTGGAACTTGGAGTGTAATATCGTGGGAGCACATAGCCACCCGACATCCTTAGCAATTTCAGGTGCTGACCTGTGAGGGGGGATTTGGATAAAGAAAGCAACAAAGAAGTTTGTCTTGTCTGTGTCCGTTTTAATGCACAGAATTATTTTTTTCTTTTGCATTACATGATACTATATTTAGGTACAGTGTGTCCCAGAACAAAAGCTAGGATTTATTTTTGGATGTTCAGGACAGTGAGCTGAGTAGTATTCTCTCAGTCAGCATAACATTGTCAAACACACAAGAATTCTACTATTATGTGAATTATCTGCTTTTCTCATATATCTAATTTACTACTGCCCTCCCACCCTACTTGAAACGTCTTTACAGCTTTCACTCTGAATCTTAAATATGATACTCTACACTTGTATAGTTCCCAATAACTTACACAACTCTTTTTCAGATATTATTTCATTTTTGACCTGTGTAGAATCCCTGGGGAACAATAATTCTTATCCTCAATATGGTGATGAGAAAACAGGCATCTTCAAATTCACAAAGTCACCGCATCCTGGAATCAGCTGCCAAGCAGTCACGGTGAGCATTTCTTTGAGAAGTTCTGCCGGCTGGTAGGTTAGGCTGTTTGCTTTTCCCTCTTGTCATCAGAACGAAACACAGTTCCTTCTGTAGGGGACCTAGTAGGTACCTCCTTGCTTTGTCACTGTTCTGTCTTCAGGCCTTGCTCATGGAAGCCATTCTTGGTTTTCACATGGAAGTTGTGCCTAAGAAAATAGGAGTCCAAGTTGGGTGTGGAGGTGCACACCTTTAATGCCAGCACATGGGAGGCAGAGGTAGGAGGACTGCTGTGAGTTCAAGGCCAGCCTGAGACTGCATATTGAATTCCAGGTCAGGGTTGGCTTGAGTGAAACCCTACCTTGAAAAACAAAAACAAACAAACAAAAAACCACCACCAACAACAAAAGAAAATAGGAATCCAATGGAACCTGCTTTAAAGGATAGGTACCATGGGTATCTAAACTGATCTTGATAACCCCTTTCCCAAGGTTGATGTAGGTTGATGTTGTTGTAGGAGGTGGACCTAAGACCTAGTCTGGCCAAGAAGTGGAAAGAAGTTCACTGGAGATTTTGGGAAAGCTTCCTGATGTAAATTCAATGTGAAATATACCCTGGGAACACTTAGTTCCCAGCTTCTGGTGTTGTTGTGAATGTTGTGGACTCGTTAGTATGTGGAGTCTTGGTGGAGAAAGTGTGTTTCCTGCTCTTTCTCTTCCTGACTTTGCTTACAACGTGACTTCCTGTCCTGGATGCCATGCCTTCCCTACTGAGATGGACTTTCCCTTTGGAACTATAGGCAGAAATAAACCTTTCCTGGGCTGGGGAGATAGCACAGTGGTTAAAAGGTGCTTGCTTGCAGGCTTTGCAAGCAAGGTTTGGTGTGATTTCCCGGTACCCACGTAAGGCCAGATGCCCAGAGAGGTGCATGCGTCTGGAGTTGGTTTGCACTATAAGAGTCCCTGGTGCACCCATTCTCTCCCTCTCTTCTCTCTCTCTCTCTCTCTCTCTCTCTCTCTCTCTCTCTCTCTCTCTCTCTCTCCTTGCAATTAAATCTATAAAAGTATTTTTGGAAAACAGAAATAAGACTTTCTTAAGCTGCTTCTGGATACGTCTTTGGTTGCAGCACTGGATAAAGTAAGCAATATGCTCTATTTTAGTAAATATAGTACTAATATAAAGCTACTTGATATTAGTGATGTAAAGTCATTAATATCTCCATGTATCACTAACATCAATTAGCACAGTAGCTGTATCTAACGCTGATAAACAGGGTGAGCGATGCTTCGTTGCCATGTGAAGATGATGCATGAAGCCAACGGCAGCCATCTCGACCAGGAAGTGTGGGACCCTGCTAAAAGGGGCATGGAGGATGTAGGGTTTTGCTGAGTCTGGCAGGCTTTGGGACTGTCTCCTTCTGATAAGGAAATTGAGGCAAAGTCTGATGACCCCTATAAATCTTAGCAATCCTGAACACTCCAGCCCCCAGGCAGGCCACAGCTGTGCCCTGAGATAAACAGGCAATTCAAGGCCTAAACTTAGTCCAGCTGCAATAACAAACCTAAGCAATAAGGTTACATTTCCTCTGCTGACATCACCATTCTATACATGTCTGTATACATGTATAGAGTCACGTAGACCCCTCAATTTATCTATGCGAAATAGGTATCCAAAGAATACTGGCCCCTACCAATCAAACTCATGAGATGCTCACCGATTTTGCCCCTACCAATCTCCTTGCTTCCTATGCTTCTACCTCTGACTTTCCTTTATATAAACAATTGCTCTCTATACAATAAAATGAGAACTGCCCACTGCTGCGTTTTCCCGAGGGTCTCATCTCTCGTCGGCTCACAGCTATTCCAAGCCTCTGCTCCCCCACCTCCGTGGACGAACGGGGAGTTGATGTGCCCTGCAACTCCCTAACTAACCATGGACCCAGAAGGAAGAGACATCAACACAAAGCAGATAGCAGAGAAGCTCACCCAGGGCTCTGATATCCTTGAGCTGCTTTTCATGAACCTGAACAAGTCTACTTTTGAACTTCTTGTAAAGTCAGGTCATTAAAAGATTTTACTGTTCAAAGTCACTTTCAGTCACATTGCTCTTAAAGTCATCCTAGATGCTACAGCTTCACAAACAGGCATGGGGAACATTGTCTTGCAGCTCACAGAACTGAACCAAGGAATGATGAGTTTGCCTAGTCTAAAAGTTACAGACACAGAAGGTTGCAAAGCTAAGATTTGAACTTGGGGATATCTTTGATCTCTTAGAATTCGTAGCCGTGGTGACTGTCTTCCCAGCTGCTTCCTCCCATTTCCATCAGTCTGTGCAATGAAAGGGGTGGGGATGGGGTCTCTGCAGAACAAAGAAGAGACAGAGATGCCCAGATGCAGGAGAGCAAAGCCTCCGAGGCTGTAGGCTACCAAGTAAGACTGACTGGTCCCCACTTTGGCCTGGCCATGGCCATCTTTGATCTGTGACCTCAATACCAGGAAAAGCAACAGAGATGCAGAGAGTGTGGGGAACCAGGAGGAAACAATGATGGTTTTAAATCTTGTTTCACCATTTTGCAGGAATATAACTTCAGACAAGTCCCTTGATCTTCCTGAGAACCATATTTTTTATGTCCATCAAATGAGAAGAAAAACCTTTAGCTTATTTCTTTCCAGGGTTATGATGAAGACAACAAGAGCAAAAGGCACGTGGAAGTCTCTCTACTTCTTGTTATTAGAGCAGATGTCCTCCGGGCAGACGTGGACTCCTCCTGATATGCAAAGAGTAAGGTACTAATGGTCCTTAACTGTACATTGCAATAATGTTATTGCTTTTGATAACTTTGTAATTTGTAGGTTGTAAATTCAAACATTCTCCCTTCTGAATGCTAGTCTGAAGGTTAATGAATGAAATACCTGATTTTCAAATCCCAACAGTTGGTGTTAATTGGAAGCAAACATACGCCTTCAGATTTGATCTGTCATAACAAGACAGTCAGATGACTTAACCTCAAAGCAATTCATTATTCCACCACCCAGAGCCCATGGAAGAAGGTAGGCATTTCAAAGGCTTTGGATGTGTTCATGTGTGCTCATTCCTGTCACATGCCTCCACCCTTCCTTCTGGAAAAACAGTGAACTAGAGGGAAGGAAGAGAAAAAACCAAGACTAATGTAAAGGGGAAAGATGGAAGGCTTTTTAAATAACCTGAAAATATTAGATTTACAGGTTTTAATTAAAAACAAACCCAGAAGTTGCTGGTACTTGCTGCTTGTTCATTATTGGACTGTTTTACAGCCTTTAAAAATATGACCTGGAAAAGTATATAAAGGTCCATAACAGTAACCCCAGAGTCATATGAAGAAATAATGGCAAAATACAGTGATTGTGGAAGCCATAGATAGAAGCTCCATGATTCCAAATCACATGCATACATACAGAAACACACATGAGTGTCAGTGCACACACACACACACACACACACACACACACACACACACACACGGAGCTGAGAGACACAACTAACTTTAGAAGCAGCTCTCATGAATCCATTCAGTAATGAGTTCTAAGTTGTTTTATATATTATATATATATATGGAACTCTACACATTATTGGAATATATATATTCCAAATATATATATATATATATATATATATATATATATATATATATATATATATATATATATATATATTTGGAACTATACACATTACTGTGTATATAGTATGTGCATATATATGGACACACACATATATATAAGGACATTTATATGTATATATAGTATACACATTACTACATATTAAATATGATAGGAAATATATTGTGGATATATGTGCAATTATATGAAATTAATCATACTGCATGAAGGAATAGAGAACAAGCTTTTCTAATTTAATTTTTTAAAATATTTTATGAGTTATTTTATTTTTATTTATTTTTATATTTTAATGACAGCCCGCATACATGTAGACAACATACCATAATCATCCCATCCTTCCACCCACCTTTTTACCTCCCCAAAATTCCATCTTTTTCAAAATAGTCTCTTGTTTGATGTCATAAATTTTTTCCTCCCATTGTTTGGGTGATTTTTTTTATCTGTACATGTTCATGTGTTGTGAAAGCCAGAGGACAGCCTTGGGTGTCGTTCCTCAGAAATCACATCTACCTTTTTTGAAACTGTCACTCCCATTGGCCTAGAGCTCACCAATGAGGTTAGACTGGCTGGCCAGGGAGCCCTAGAGACCTCCTTATCTGTGCCTCTCCAGAGCTGGGATTACAGATTTATGCACCACACCTGCCACTTTATGTGGGTACTGGGAATTGAACTCAAGCGCTTTACTAAATGAACTCTCTTTAGAACTGTCTTACATTTTTAATTCTTGAAATAAAATAGACCTAATAGCTTCATACCTGTGTGGGACATGGTGGCCCTTCAGGAAAGTGCAGACCTGGGGGCCCTGCAGTGCCAGTCAGCTTTCACCTGCTGCTCCGCACCTCCCACTCCTTCGTTCCCTTGTGCATGGCAAGTCACAGCTCTACCAGAAATAAAACACTACACATGGCAATTCCAGAGCACATCACAGGTCATAAGGGCGAGTGTAGTTTCATTAAAATTGTCTGAGTTTTCTACTTCCTACAGTTTTCAAACCATGTCTACTCTGTGGCTTTGTCCTTGGTTCACCCTCAGTCTGACTTATCAGTAAGTACCACAGGTATAATGTTTAGGGCTAATGTTAATTTTAGGGACTAAGAAACATTGTTTAATTAGAAAAAAAATTGAAACATCTAAAATGAATAGAACACAACCTGTATTACCAGTTTATCTTTGCACCAAAGTTGTTATCAAAACACTATTTTAGAGGAGGAGAGAGAACTCAGTGAGTTCTCACTGTGCATGAGGCAGGGAGTAAGATCCCCATCCTGGTAGTGTGTGTGTGTGTGTGTGTGTGTGTGTGTGTGTGTGTGTGTGTGTGTGTTACTTTTTTTTTTAACCAAGAGATAAGACATATGAAGACAAAAATGTCAAGCAACCATATAAAAAATATAATACTGCCTTGACTCTCCTTTGTTCTCAGAAGGCCTGTGGCTCACATAGAGAAGTCCTTCTCCTTAAAAATCGTGGTCAAGTGTCATCTTCCAGGAAACCTTTCCTGGCAACCCCATCACCCATCTAAATGAATGCATGTATTTATTCATTTATGCATCTGTTTATCACTTTCAACAGCTCTTCTTCCAAGAAGGCAATTTCAAGCAGAGTGTAAAATAATCTTAGCCAAGAACAATGACGTTTCCGTGCCAGATGCAGTGGTAAGTGCTTTACCCGTGCTTGTTTGCTTAAGCATGTGGCTGATACCATTATTATTCTCTTACATTTGACAATACGGAGTCTACGAGAGATGGAAGTGTTGCCATCTGTAAGAGTGAACCGGACCTGCTGGCTTGGTTGGCACAGGGAGTGTGGGAGGAACCTCCAGCCCTCAGTCATGATTCTGTGTTGGGGATGTCAGTTAGCATAACACGGTGACAATTTTAAATGCTTTATCCCTAACACCATAGAGGCATGTACATGTGAAGCCTAGCTCACTCACTCTCTTCGTCATCGCCTTTTGCAATTCAACTATCTGCAAAGAACACTTTCTCTGGTCTGCCCCCAACCATTAGAGACTCTAGAAAAGTCTATAATTCTTCACCTCTTTTTGTATATTTTTTTCTGTTTTGACATTTATGAGACTGACACATGGAATCATGTCTTCAACTTCTTGCTCTGTTACAAACCTCGTAGTTAAGTTGATCTTTCATTAAGGTCCAAAGATGAGCAGAGTGGAGCAGTGACAATTCTTTGGGCTTAGAAACTAGCATCTCCCTGGTCACAAAGCACAAAGAACTCAGACGGGTGAACTTCCTTGAAGTGGTTAGAGGAAGATGGTGGAGAAGAGAGACTGTGTGCTGAGGCTTTCAAACCAATCTCTAGGAGCACTGACTTGGGAGAAACACACGTGAGTTCAACAGTGGACAACAGGCATGTTGGGTTCTGAGTGTCTACTGACTCCTTAAGCAAACATTGTTCCTGCGAATGGTGGTATTAGTAGGGAGGAAACTACTCATTTAAAATGGTTACTTAACGGTGCTAATATTTTCCATGATATGTTTCACTTGGTTTTCAAAATAATTTTCTAAGGTAGTACACACCCTTACTTCCTTTTCAGGCTAGAGGAAGAATGGGAACAGCTAGTAAAAAACTGACAAATGACCACAGCTTGTCTCTACTTGGTTTCTCTCTTATCTTATTATCCATCGGCGAATGAACAATGATTCAGAAACATTAAGTACCCAGCTCATGCCATTAGGGCTAAAGGATGACAAAATTACTTAATGGTAGCTGAGGATTCAACTCAAGTTTGTGCCTCCAGGTCTTGATTTTTTTCTATTTGCTAGACTTGAAAAAGAGCATGACGCGTACTCTGGGGAACAAGACAGACCACATCCCTATCAGTTTATCAAAGTAGGATAAAACTGACTAGTTAAAAATGGAATTTGAGACCTGGAGAGATGGCTTAGTGGTTAAGGTGTTTGCCTGTAAAGCAGAAGAACCCAAGTTCAATTCCTCAGTACCCACATAATGCCAGATGCACAAGGTGGCACATGTGTCTGGAGCTCCTTTGCAATGGCTGGAGGCCCTGGTGTAATCATTCTCTCTATCTCTCTCTCTCTTTCTCTCTCTCTCCTTCTACTTCTTCTTCTTTCTCTCTATCCCTCTGTCACTCAAATAAATCAATAAATAAAATATATTTTTTAAAACTGGAATTTGAAAGGTGGGTATAGTGGCACAAGCCTTTAATTCCAGCACTAGGGAGGCAGAAATAGGATTGTCATGAGTTCAAGGCCAGGCTGGGACTACAGAGTGAGTTCCAGATCAGCCTGGACTAGAGTGAGCACCTATCTTGAAAGAAAAAGGAATTTGATGCTAATAAAAGTGCTATGAAGTAAAGGAAGAGGTAATTGAGTATGGTGTATGGTAAGAGAAGGGCATATGGACAAAGAGGTTTTCACTGTGGGTTCTAGGTTGTGATGTGAGAGATGGGAAGAGTCAACTCAGGGGACAAACATTTCAGGAAGAGGAAGAGGAAGAAAGTGAATCAATGGTTCTGTGCTTTATAGTTCTTGGTCATGTGTCTGATGAGACAAACCTGTGTACAAAAGCACAGGGCCAACTTTTTTTTGTTTTGTTTTGTTTTTTTTAAATTTAATATTTATTGTCCATAATGAGTTACATTATTTAGTGGGCAAACCATGCGTTGTTATCCCGACTTCCCCAATTCCCCCCCTCCCCATCCCTGATCAGTTGTATATCCTCCTTCGTGGGCTGTCTGTATTAGTCCTTGTGGCAAGGGATCCTGTATATCTTAGTACTCATCTCGGTCTTCCTTACC
>PVHP010007042.1:0-32564 GCA_004024765.1 Zapus hudsonius | reverse complement strand
GGACCGTCTCCCCCTTCCCAACTTTTATATTCTAGCAGGAAACAAGACATGAAAATGAATATAAACAGTCATTACAGTGGGTCCATGAGGGGCTAGGGAAATAATCATAGTATGGAAAATACACAGGATCTAAATGAGAGATCTCTTACCATAGAGTTTAAACCTTGGTGTAGGAGTATATTCCAAGAATATGGTGAAACAAATATCATGATGTTTCTAAATAAATTATGATGGCTTCCTATTAAATGTTTGAAAAGGGCTTTAAAGATGTGCTAGTGAAAAAAAAAGTGTAACGAAAATACCCTACAGATGCCACTGTTGCAGTTTTGATATGTTTAGCCCCATAGGTAGACTTCTGCACTATATAGTATAACTCAGAGAAAAATTCGTCTTTAGACCTGAAGTTTTAAAAGCTATCTCTCTATTACTCTGGTAAAATATTGATAGAGATAAGATAATGACTATGAGAAATAGCTTAGAAATACCTTTATGATAAGAATTTTAGAGATTTGCAGTCCTTTCTTGTGTGCATCCTTCTGATCTCTACTGAATCTTGTGTGAGGCCATTGTGAGTTGTCAATGCTCAGACCATAGGTAACGCTTCTGATCCCAAGGCTCTGATCCACGTGGGGAAGGCCTTCACACTGCTGGTGTCCTTGAGATCCATGATCCTGTCTTCAATGACTCAATGTACAATGTTCTAACTCTGATAGTCTCCTATTCCCTGCTTGGATTCTTTGAATGGCTCCTCAATGTCCCAGGAGAAGGTTTGAACTCTTTGAATGGAAGACCATTAATTAGAGCAGAAAATGGTACTGCTCCCCCATTAGGGAGTTTTCTAGAGTTTAGCCCATGAATCCCACACTGCTGTAACCTGACATCCCAGAGCTGCAGCCCTGACCCTTTGGTGAAGACTGCCCTTATCTATATGGCCCTGATTTGCTTGGCTCTTATTTTCATTTCAGAGACTGTATAGCTAAAAATTCCATGCACAGAAGCTTATGCTAACCTCCCAGAACTGTCCATGGGCCAATCTGGACTGTCTGTATCTGCATGATACCAATTACAAGCCAATAATTGCACACAAAGAAAATTTAATTATAAAAGGACTTTTGCATAAAGTTGAGTCCATTGCCCTACACTATAGACAGTATTCTAGTTGCTGGGCCCCTATTGTGTTTACAAAATATATTCAATAACCTATTCTTTCTACCCTCGTATGAAGGGTGAATTTGCTCCCTGACCCCTACTGTAGTCACTGAATACCTGGTCCAGAATTTCTAGTTTTTCCATCACAGCCTCATGCTGTGACCCCATGCGTCCTGCTTGCTGCCTGTCAGGTCTTGATGCACCCTAGGCACAAGACTAGCTGAACACTGCCTCATTTTCCTTCTAGAGTGAGTCCAGGTATCATCTCTTCCTGAGAGCCTGTACCACTGTTGTCTTTCCTGCATCCTCTGCAGCACCCTACATCCTCTGCAGCATCCCTCACCTTTATTACTGTGTGTGTTACTGGAGTTCTTTGTTCTCATGCCTGTCCTCATTACTATGCTAACAGAGAAGAAAGGACATTCCTCTACCTTCTCTGTTACCCTCACCTAGCACACTACGGCTGTGTATTCAATCTATGTTCTTGTTTATTTGTTGTCCCTTGTTGTTGTTTTTTGATTGAACAACATAATTCAATACTCATTTCACTCTATTTTATCCCAAATCTCCTGGCTCATCATTTGCAGAGACATCACTAGTCTTAAAAATAAGATTGTGTCATTTCAGGGGCAGAAATCAATAGGCTTCTCTTAAGTAATAGGCAGCTGGGAATAAGAAAGGAGGATTGCTTTGATTAAGCAGAGGGAACCCTAGAGAGTCAAGAATGCCAGCCAAGGTCTGCCACAATGTGACAGAACATGTTAATTTCACAAAGGGGGAGAGTGGTCAGCTGAGAAAACACAAATATCTTGTAATCCTCCTAAAGTTTCTGTTTTGACTTGGGCAGAATTATAATTGACCACCCACAGAGGTGAGATAATGTGAAATCTTTTGAGTGAAAAGCCTGAAGAGCCTCATTCCAATGTGGTGGGGACAGACTTTGTGCATGAAAACTTTGTTTTTAAAAATAGCACTCTAAAGTCTGGCTGATCATGGAAATAATAAGTAATGCCAGTTTATAGGTAAACTCATTAAAGATTTCTGGAGGCAAATTTACCAAACAGCAGACAGTTCTTGTGTTGTGGATCAAACACACCCCCAGTGGCCGCATCTGTAGCATCTTTAAAGATGACCTGCAAGAACTACTTTCCCTGATTCGGAGGCATTGCCTTTGTCTTTTCTGTGAGAGGAGGGTGAGAAAGTGAAATTAACAGGTTCAAGCATTGTGAGCTACTGCCTCCTGATTAGCAGTCGGCTTCATGAAGCATTTATGGGCACCACTATGTACCAAGGTGAAGTCCTGGAGCTACAAAGGGAAGCATAACATTGCTTCAAAGATACTGGCTGCTTAGCAAGAGGCTACATTCTGGGTAAATTCTTGCTATACTTAAAATCACCCTTCAAATGCCATTTTCTCAATGAGAGCTTTTAAGTCTGGGACCCTTGGTACTCTCTTCCCTCCTGAAGCCTGATTACTAAATGTCATTGATAACTAGCATGAGCCCCTGTCTGCATAGTATTTGAATCTATGCCCCACAGCTCTGCTGCAGACACAAACCAGCACTGGGGGAATCTGTATTTCCCACAAACTAGCATTGGTCGTTAGTGTCAATAACCCAGGTCAATGCTCCACAGAGCGAATACAAACTATCTCCTGACAAAGCTCAGTCAACGTTCATCACTCGGCCTGTCCCATCGCCCCAGTCTACACTGATAGAACGTGCTTTTAAACTTCAGGTCCCACCTTCATGATGATATTTATCATTCACCCAATTGCCTAAAAGAGAAAATTGGGACTCATCCTTAAATTCTTTCTCTCTCTTACTTCCCATACCCAGTGCAGCATCTACTTTCTGTATCCCAACTCCCTAACATATCTGCAGTCACTCTCTTTCATCTCTATCCCCCTGGCTCTAATTTAAGTCCTTACTCCTAAATTTCTGGACACTGCAGTCATTTGTAAATGGCTCTATTAGATTTTTGTTTTTGTTTTGGATGTGTGCATGCAGCTAGCATGGGGTGTGAGCGCACATACAATGTGCATGCGTGTGGATGCCAAAGGCTGACGTCAGCTTCCTTGATCATTTTCCTCTCTGTTTCCCCAAACCAAACAATCTCACTTGAACCTGGAACTTGCCAATTCAGCTAGTCTACCTGGCCAGCTTTCCCTGGGGACGGACTCCCCATTTGCACCTCAGCACACCAGAATCACAGGCTGCCACCATGCTCAGTCTGTACTTTGGTGGGTACTGGGGGTCTGCACTCAGCCCTCACACACTAGTGTGCAAGTATGTACTGACAGAGCCGTCTCCCCTGCCCCTTTAAATGGCTTCATGTGCTTCTACTTTGATAGTGTCCAGTCTTCTGTCAATGGAACAGTCTGGAATGTCTTTAGAAACATTTAAAAAAATTCATTATGTAGCAGAAAATTTCAAGTGAGGTCTTCTGGAGGAACTCCTAAAATTCTTAGTGTGGTTCAAGAGCCCAGGTGTGTCATATCTCCTGTTAGCAACTCAGCTTTATCTTGGGCCACCATGGTTGTTTGCAGCTCGTTCACAGTGATACCTCTTCTCAGTACCTTCCATTCGCTGTCCTAGAAATGTCCATACTCTCTGTCTCTCAAAGGATTATCCTCAACTTCACTTGTCTAGAGATGCCTTCCTGGTCCCCATCCTCCTTCTCCTTGCTGTATTCATCCTTCCCTCACACCAGCCAGCACGATTGGAGTGACTAGTGAGTCGCCCTTTCCTACTCCAGTGTGTAAGCTCTGCAAGGAGAGGTGCCATGTCTGCTGATTTAGTGCTCAATAAATAATTTAGCAAACAAATAAATGGCCCCACACTGCTCATTTAATAAATCTGTGAATCACAGCAATGAACGAACTAAAACATCTGTGCTCTGTAACAAACAAGAAGGCTCTAATATGCTCCACTTATTTTTTTTTCCCACTCAACTTGATTTGATTGTGGGAAGAGCTGCATCAGAAACCATCTAAATACACAGAGCGGGGCATTTTCATTCTCTGAAAATTAAATACATCTTGGGTCTCATTCTGTATAAGTTCCTATGGGGGGAACCTCCAAATGTCTTGTAAAGGGGCTCTCTCTTGATAGGGAGCTTTGCACCTCATGCTTGGTCTTGTTGTGATATGTGAGCATGAATATATGTAGAATAATTTTCAGCCTTACAGAAACTATATTTCAAATCCTGTTTGAAGACACTCGTAAAATACTAATTCAGCCAATAATTATACATGACAGCGACCTGGGGTGAGAAGGACAAGAGTGAATTACATTTGTTACAAGGAGAACATTGAGACCCTGAACAAGACTGGGTGAAAAATGAAAATTACACCTATCTATGGAATTCAAGACTGATGGAGCCTCACAGCTTAGACATGAAAAGAGTTTTTGTGGTTTTCTTGTAGAAAATCAAGGAAAGGCGGTAACAAAGACCCTGTGAGGCAGGCTTTGAGAGGAAGTTAGGTCTGTGTTCAAATCATGGCTTTGCCACTTATGCCTTTGAGATCTTGGCAATATTAGTTATGCTTCTACATTAGTAATTTATCTAAATATCAGAGAGAATACCAATTTTATAATATCTGTGTACACTCTGTGAGATACTGTCCATAATATAAAGTATGTAGTCTCTAGTACCAGTCCTACCTAGTGTGTTCTCAACAAAGATTATTTACTGTTATTATTTAAATCTCTTCTTGTACTGAAATTTCAGTACTCAGAGAGAAAACAAAATTTTGGACAGGGCATATGCCAATATAGATCAAGATGAAGTATGGCAGAGATTGCAAGTTTGGTAGGCTGTTCCCCATCTCTTCCCTTCCATTCCTCACATTCAAGTCAGAAAATATAGCAACATACGGGGGACAATGGCAAACCCTTCTGGTCCTAGAAATATGAATATCAAAGTGAGTAAGAACCTACTGCTATTATTATGGTTCCTCTCAACTTGAATAAAGATAAGAAAAACCCTTTAAGTACAATAACTGAGTTTAGAATAAAAAGTATAATTCTTCAATTCTAAGAAAGTGCAAACTGAGGATATAATCAGAGAGCTAATAATTTAATCCAGACCAGGAGGGGAACACAGTAAGCTTATTTAACATTTTATTACAAGTTGGAGATACAAGATGGTATCTTGGTCTTGAATGATACAGAAAATTTAAACCATACTGTTGGTACAAAGTAAGAATCATCTAAAAATGGCATACATAGAACAAGAACCTTTCCTATAGACGAGGAAGACAGCGGAGGGAGTGTACTCAAGTTCAAGTATAGGTAGTGGCAGATATTTTAATCTCAGATCTGCTTCGTGTATATTTGCAGGTCAGTTCTGGCAGAGTGTCCACTTTATTTCATAAAGCACCAAGTGGACTGGAGAGCTGGATCAGTGGTTAAGGTGCTTGCCTCCAGTGCCTAAAGACTGGGGTTTAATTTCCCATTACCCACATAAACCAGATGCACAAAGTGGCACATGCATCTGAAGTTCATTTGCAGTGGCAAGAAACTCTGGCGTGCCCATTCTCTCTCTCTCTCCCTCTCACTCCCTCCCCCCTCTCTCTCTTTCTCTCTCTCTCATTTGCAAATAAATAAATAAAAAATTGGAGGGAGGTTGTTGAGGTAGGGTCTCAATGTAGCCCAGTCTGACCTGGAATTCACTATGTAGTCTCAGGGTGGCCTGGAACTCACGGCAATCCTTTTACCTCTGCCTCCCAAGTACTGGGATTAAAGGCGTGCGCCACCATGCTCGGAAAAATAAAGTATTAAAAAAGAAAAGAAAAGGAAAAAGAAAAAGAAAACTCCAAGTTAAGAAAATGATATTAATTCTTTTTCAGTGATAGTTTGAAATGTCTGACAGAAACAAATGTAAATGAACTTCAGGAAGAAGAATCAGTAACAACTATTATTATCCTGAGAACTTGAATAATAGAAGAATCTGATAAAGTAAGTAAATTAAGTTTATTTTTATTAATACCAATATAAAAGAATAACTTTAAACTATATGTCAACAATAAAAATAGCAGTGTGCATAAAAGGCTAAGTACAACTTTGTGGGTGTGAACATACCTAAAGTGAAGGACAATGATAATAAAATGGGTTGACCAACAGATTAGACAAAGAAAACAGGAAGTGAACTGAAATATAGCTCAGGAAATAACCAAAATTGAGCACAGAGGAGAAAAAATGGAAAGCTCCCAAATAAATTAAAGAAATCAGCAAACTAGAACAACAAGGAATAAGAAGATTCAAACCATGCTGTGATGGTTAGGCTTTGTTGTCAACTTGATCTTTTTAATTATCTTGGGTAGGTCTCTGAGGAAGTTTTTAGGAAGGCGGCCTCTCAGTAGGGGGCAGGATGTAAAGAAGCTCAAAGAAGCTGGAAGTAAACATCCTTTCCTGTGTGGGCAGTGCAGGAAGGAAATTCCAGAGACTCAGGAAACCAATAAGTCTGGGAAAGGGTTTTAAGACCCCTCCCTAAGGCTATATAAAGGGGAAGAAATTCTCTTTGGCCCCCCTGCCTGTTCCCTGTTCTGTGTGTGTGGTGTAGATGATGGGTTTTTCTTTCTGCTCGAACCTTTGAATGAAACTTCTCTCTTCAATCTGTAGTTTCAATAAATACTTTCCTCCCCAAAATTGTGCCTGGTTTGAAGATTCATCCCAGCAGCATGTGGCTGACTACGACCCATGCCTAGTAGTGATTTGGGAAGGGAATGTAGAGGAATGAGGGATTCTAGATGATGCCACATTAGAAGAAATCATAGCCAGGCACTTTCTCACACAGACAAAATCCATGATCCCAATGTAGGTTTAAAATCACAATAGAGGTCATGCAAAAAACAAACAAACAAACAAACAAACAAATAAACCTAGACACATCATGATGAAATGTAGGAATACCAAAATAGAGAGATCATTAAAGTACCACGGAGAAAAGAATGATGACCTAGAAAGGTACCGACAGTGTACCTTTCTCACAGGCTTCTTCAGCAGCAGGGAGACCAGGGAACAAAGAGTTTGAGGATGTTCCATCATCCCAGAAGGGAATGCTCAGACACAGTGTCAACTGGGACAGAGTGAAGATGCAAAATGATTTTCAGATACTTACGGAAGGAACTCACCTAGATTAACTCTAGCAACAAGTACAATAGGATCATGTTATATTTATTTGTGTGTGTGTGTGTGTGTGTGTGTGTGTGTGTGTGTGTGTGTGTGCTGAACACTAGATACTAGATACCACTTTTTGTGTCTGGCTCACATATATGTCTTGAGAATTGAACCCAAGGCTACCAGCAAGCAAGCACCTTTAACTGCTTAGTCATCTTTGCAGCTCTGGGTCTATTATAAAAAAAGGAAACTTTGATCTACAATAAAGTCATTGGATGAATGAAGACATGAGTAAGAATCTGGCTAGCATATAGGCACATTTAATGCAAATGTTTATTATAATAACTATGGCAACTGTAGGTAATTTATTGAGAGGAATAAGATGAAAAGCTAAAATGTTAGCGAACAATAGGTGATTCACAAAGGGTGACTTTGGAATGACAGTGTTCCGAGGTCCTTGTGTGTAAGAGTTAAAATACTGTTTAAATTTACTATGCAAAAACTTACAACAAAATGTAGATATGAGCATAAATAATTTCTCAGATATTTAAATAATAAAAAGGACAGGATAAAGAAAATCATCAATTTAACAGAAAATAAGCATAAAAGGGAACAACAGAAAACAAAACATAATAAGAAATGAGAGAAATCTAAGCCAAAGTTAATAATAATTATTAGTTCAAATAGTCTGAATTTTCCTTTTAATGAGAAGTACAATTCAAAAACACATGGAAAAAAAGATCAAAGATAAAGGGGTAGAAAAAATAAATAGCAGGAAAAATATGGGCTAATCAAATAAATTTGGTATAGATAAAATATCAAGTAAAGTATCCATCAGGGAAAAAAATCTTATTAGGAACAAAGAGGTTCACCGTTCAATATGTAAAATGATTTCTCAAGAAGTATATTATCTCTAAGTTGAGTGATATGATAAACTAAGCTTAGAAGTTTAAAGTGGCCAGTTTGGGTAGTGGCTCTCAGCTTTCATTCCAGCACTTAGGAGGCTGAAGTAGGAGTATTGCTATGAGTTTGAGGCCAGCCTGGGATTCCGAATGAGTTCCATGTCAGCCTGTGCTAGAGAGAGAGACCCTACCTCACAAAGAGGAAAATAAGTCTAAAGCAAAAATTGAGAGAATAAACAAAAGTGGAAGTTGTAAGTCAATAGCCCTTGATGATAGATTTTAATGGAATTATCTTGATTATTAATATATAAAAGAATCTTATAAATTATTACATTCACTGTAGTGATGAGCCTTAGTTGGCATGATTGAATGAACATGCTGGAAATAATGTTCTTTTTAGGCATATATACAATATTTCAGAAGCTCATCATGTATTAATAAATAGCAAATCTCAATACATACCAATGAATCAATATCAGTATATAGACTTTGTGATCACAGCACAGAGGGAGAGGTGTTGTAGATAACATGAGCAATTAGAAACTTAGTCTAATAATTACAAACCACTCTTCTAATTAACTCATGAGTCAACCAAAAATTGAAAATTAGGACACTTTTACAAATGGATGATAATTAAAAGCAATACATTCCAGATCTATGGTGTTTGGTAGCCTATTGTGATGGTATGATGGCCTTTATATTTTTTATGAGAAATAAATGTGGCTGAAAACTCACTGACCATTCAACCAGAGCAATGAGGAGAAAACAAGGGAGAAGGAGAGAGAATAATTAAAGTTAAAAAATAATAAAATATATGAAAATATGTATGCACAACAATGTAGAAAGGATTAAAATGCTCACGTTGTTATTCATCATAATCAACCAAATAAACAAGTTTTATGAGATTCATCAAAAAAGACAGAAATAATAGATAAAGGTATGATATCTAAATAAAATAAAATATATGCCATAAAGGAAAACTTTTTAGTAGTACATGATGCTAACAATTTGAAAATTTAAACAAAATAATTTCCCAGAGAATAGGTTTGAGAAGAAATTTTCTTCTTTCATCAACTATTAATGGGTAAATGAATTTACTGAGTCATTTTAAATAGGTGTCCTTCTTTAGTTTGAAGAGCCCTAGTTTAGTCATTGTTTGCTGCTGAATTTCAGGAATTCCACCATTCTGATGACTTTGCCTAGGTTCACTACGGTACTGTCCCCAATTGTATGAACATTTCACTCTATGCCAGACTTTGCTCCGTGTTTTTATAATAATAAATAAATCAAGATCAATTATGCCAGTCTCAAGTGGAATCCCAATCTAGTGGGAAGTTAGATAAACTCACCAATAGCATTGGAGGAACAAAGCAAGTGAGCATGGATAGAGCCGTTCCCTCCCCTCTCCAATCCCCCTTTCAGTATCAGAGACTGATTCCAAGACTTTGTAGATGTGAGGTCGGAGCTCTACCAGTAAGCTTCATCGACAACCACTTAAATATTTAAAAAATATTTTTTTTATTGGCAAGCAGAGAAAAGAGAAACAAATGGACTATAGACACAGGTACCACTTTGTGCACCTGGATTTATGTGGGTACTGGGGCATAGTTAATCTTTGCAGACACTCAGCTTAACAGATGAGCCATCTCTCAAGCCCTAATTTTTAAATTATTGATAAAATTTACCCATGTATGTAATCTATTTTGATCATAATAACCTCTTTACCTTTTCTTGTCCCTCACTGAACCTCTTCTTTCCAAATAGTCCTATATACATGTCTGTCTGTCTGTCTGTCTGTCTGTCTGTCTCTCTCTCTCTTTTGTTTTGTTTTGTTTTGTTTTGTGACCCACTGAGCTTAAGTAGTGTTGCTTGCATGAGCATAGGAAAAGATTATTTACCATAGCACGAAAGTTTACCAGAACAGGAAGGAGAAAAGCACAACCATGTTTTAAATAATATTTTAAAGTCAGGGTCTCAATAATTTACCTGGGATGGCCTTGAACTTGCTATGTAACTCAGGCAGGTCACGAACTTGCGATTCTTGGTCTTCCTGCCTCAGCCTCCCAAGTGACTGTGATTCCTGGCTTGCACCTCCTTGCCTAGATGATAAAAGTGTTTCTTGATTTTCCAAAACTCAACACAGTGTTGGAAGAAAAGATATCCCTCTTGGCTCATTTTTTTTTATTTATTAAGATATTAAAGTTTTCATTTTGAAATTATTTTGAATGGACAGAAAATCCGCGAGAGCAGTATAAAAAAGCAAGGATCATTAAATGAAATTCCAACCTATCAACATGAAAGCCTGTCCCCAATTCTACACAGATCCTGGGATGTGGAGAAGACAGATCAAAGGGAAGCATTTCTTTAGATTTCAGCCATCAGAACAAAGTGTCCCCAGAGCCTGGGAGGGGAGTTAGTTTGTCACTGGAATGCCTCATGCTGACTCTGGGGCTCATATTGTGTTGGTTTTCTAGTTCCTCCTGATTTTTAAACTTTCTCAGTCTAAAGTATCTGTGGGAGTCTCTAAAAGGTGTCCCTTTGATTGAGAAAGAGCCTAAAATTAATACTACTCATAGTCAAACAAACAAACAAAAAGTCCCTTTTCTCTCTTATTGCACTGTTTTAAAATATCTTTTCTAGTAGGTCAATTCTGGAGTTAGTTTGATATACAAACACTCTTCTAAGCAGAATGTATGCCCAGAGAATATGTGCTCCCAAAGCTACAAGAGGTTCTCTACAGCGTTGTTCTCCCCATTATAGGAAATTTTTGGTCCCCAAGTGAGGCAGGTCACCCCTTCCCCATTTCACTCTTTCTTTCTTAGTGTTTCCATTTTAGCTACAGATAGCTTCTCCTTTGAGCTGGACTAGAGGAAACCTGAATTTCTCGTTGGAGGCATTCCATACCCTTTTGAAACAGGAATTTTGGGGTTCCTTGTGAATACCCCAATATGCCAATGCACCAACAAATTTATCCAGGATTTTTGTTTTACAAATTTAAAGATTTAAAATCCATAGACCAGAGGGTAAGATTTAGATTAAGAGAAGGAAAGAGAAGGAAGTAGAGAGAACTCCTGCCATGAGAGAGGAGAGTGGGGGTAAATTCCACTCTGTGACCCAAAATTGGGATCATTGTTAGATCCTGAATAGGGGCTGAGCTAACCAACAATGATGCCAAGTCTGGGGCTGAGTTTAAGTAACCACGATATCAGGATCAGACTTAAACTAAGATCAGACTTAAGCCTTCCAAGAATTCTCCTTCCCAGGGAGGGACTCAGGTTGTTTATAGGAAAATAGATCGATGTAATTTTAGGCAACAGATGAAGAGAGGCCACTCTTCTTTGATTTCTAGCCAAGTAGGGACTGCAAGGACAGGCCCAAAGACATTCCTGCTTTTCACTTTGGGGGGCCCAGTCACCCTAAACTGCCTCACTTTCATTTGAAAGGAAAAGATCTAGAAACTGCTGATGGTAGAGATTTCTCTGTGAGGAGTATTTTATAGTCCTGAGTGGAGGGAGCCCTATAGATGGTGCCAGAGAAGAGATACTTGCTAGAGTGTCTGGCTAGTTGTTGGGCAAAACTGAATAGAAGCTTATCAATGGGTTTCAATTCCCAAGCTATTCTTTCATTTCTCAATTCCTTAACTTGTTTTCAAATTTTCTTTGATTGGTGATGAGCCACCAGTATCCTCCTGTATAATTAATTTTAGGAGATATGGAGGCTTTGTTCTTTTTTGTTCCTCTCAGATTTTATGAGTGGCATGACCTCTGTTATGGTTCAGATCTAAAATGATCCCAAAGACCTCATGTGTTTAAAGCTGGGTCACCAGCTACTGGCCCAATGGAGAGATGATAGAATCATGAGGGCATTTAACCTATTTAACCTGGGGGTTGATACACCAATAGGATGACACTAAACGGACTATTAGGAGGTGGGGCTGGATGAAGGAAGTACATTCCAGGGGGCAGATCTTGAGGCCTATTTCACTTGGCCATCCTGTTTCTCTGCCTCCTGCCTGCCATGAGGTACACATCTTCATGAAGGGGATCAAAAGCTGGGGAACCAAGTGACCATGGACCTCTGAAACCATCATAAATCTGTCCCCACTTGGGCTGTTTTCTCAGGTATTTTGTCACAATGATGCAAAGTGTGGCTAACACAGTCCCTTTTGCCAGCGGAAAGGAAAAAGCACCCCGTCAGGCCAAGATAACAGGTCACATCTCCCCTGAGAACCTCTCTATTAACCACTTTACCTTCTTAAAATCATCACAGCCATTAAATCAACCCAGGATTAGCCAGTGAGACAGAAACCAACGATTTTCAACACAAAGACCCCTAAGCTCACAACCTTAAAGCAGCCTTAACACTCATCCACCATGACTCAGGGAACTGAGTGGAAGAGGGGGCGGAAAGATTGTGAGAGCCATGGTGGGGGAGATTATCCAGAGGAATGGCCAGGAGAACCTGGTTGAATACTAGGCTATCCATGGTCCCCTGTCACAAGGACTGATCCAGACAACACATGGAGGAGGTTATCCAGCGGAGTGGGGAGGGGAGGGCAGCGGGGAATTGGGGATAACAACTCATTGTTTGCCCACTAAATGTTGTAACTCATTATGGACAATAAAAAAAATCATCAATTTCAATTCTTGGACTTTACAGAAACTCAATTTGAGCTTTCAACTCTGGTTACATAACAAGGTCACAGAGATTTCACAAATCCTGATGCCTAGGCTATTCTCTCAGAAACCAGGTACCAGTAATTCTTCAAGAATTCTTAACTCAGGGCAATGCTTCTCAATTGTGTAGGTAGTTTACCTGGGCATCTTGTTACTAGGCACATGACAGTTCAGTTTGCTTCATCAGCACTAGGGCTATGACTTAGCATTTCTGAGGTGCTCTATTTCTGAGGGCTCACTGATATATATTCACAGCAAGGAACCAGGGGGGTGGGAGCTGAATGAGTCCTTGCCTTCCTCAGTTTTCTGGAATGAAAGATCAAGCATCTTCTACCTGAAGACTGAGCCTGGACAGTAGCAGACCTAAGTGTAGGGGGGGCTGCATTTGCCTGTGGAGAAGGGGCAGCAACCACTCAGGTACCATGCCTGACGCTTCCTGTGTCCCTAGAGCCCCAGTGTTCCCTATAAACTAGGGAAGAGGTGATGGGTGGAAATTGCTTCCGTGACTTCCCATAGTTAGGGCAGGATATTGTCTGTTCTTCCATAGAAATCTCCCCAGAAGCCATACCACATGCCTGCAGCAGCTAAGGGTAGTTAGTTATTTTAAGACCATCATCTAATGAGCTCTCTAAGAAGCAAGCCATGATGGAGGCTGGACTGTGAGGTTTGATAGCTTTATCAAAGCAAGGACAGCTTCTTCTGGGGGAGCAGCCCGAGAGACTGTGGAGAGATCATGTCTATGCTGAATGTGGACAATTGTGCTGAACCTTCTCACTGGAGGAGTCAAGCATGCCAGCCCATCCCCCTCCCTTCCAGCAACATTCTAATGAATAATAATAAAAAGAAAAGATTTCTTTATGCTATTTACAGAAGTAAGCCAATTCTTTACAATGGAATGCATAGCAACTCACAGGAGACACTGGCTGTAACCTTGTTTAACCCATGGCTTCTACTGGATCTTGAAGGAACAAGTGAAATGTACCTTTCACTGTTTTTAGAAGGATTTCTTTATGGATTATTCGGATATCATGACTGTCGTAGTCAGCCCACATGTCACTGGGATGAATCTTCAAACCAGGCACAATTTGGGGGAGGAAAGGATTTATTGAAACTACAGATTGAGGGGAGTTCCATAACAGTGAAAGAGGCTGGCCCTCTTTCACAAGTCTGAGCAAAGAGAAAAACCCATCACCTATACCACACACACAGAACAGGGAATAGGCAGGAGCGCTAAGGAGAGAATTTCTTTCACTTTATATAGCCTTAAGGTGGGGTCTTGCAACCCTTCCCCAGACTTAAAGGCTTCCTGAGTCTCTGGAATTTCCTTCCTGCACTGCCCATACAGGAAAGGATGTTTACTTCCAGCTTCTTTGAGCTTCTTTAGATCCTGCCCCTTGCTGAGAGGGTGCCTTCCTATAAACATCCTCAGAGACCCCCCTAAGATATTTTAAAAAATCAAGTTGACAACAAAACTAACCATCACAATGGCCAACAGCTTGAAAGGATTACTCAGATCATATCCACATTTGAAACCAAATCTATAGTCTGTGGCTCTGGTACGTGAGGAAATCTCTAAGCTTCTTAAGATCTCTCTGATTTTCATTCTGTAAAATGGGTTTTATGAAGGTAAAATATCAATTCAGAATTGTAGGTTCATATTAGGGTTCATATTAAGTCTTAGCTATTTTAAAACTTCCAAATATCATTTTTGGTATGATTTGAATTAATTAAAATCTCAGACAGAGCAGGATGTCAAAGATCTGCTGATAGTGGGGAGGTGTTTGACAGGTTCCTGGAATCTCTAAGATCCTGATTGGGGGGAGTCACTCTAAATTTCAAAACTGTTTTTGCATTTAACACTCAGAAGAAGAAAGGCATGTGGCTAGTCTTGAGTAAATCATTGTTTTTTCTCATTTCTTTCTTCTTTTTCTTCTTCTCTTTCTTACTCTTACTCTTTTTTTTTTTGGCTTTGTTTTTCATGGCCTTGGGATGCAGACCTCAAGCATAAGGAAAGCCAAGTCACGTGACCAGGGCAGATGCCGTCTTCTAGGCTCTGGCTGGAGTGGGTGGCAAAAGAGCACATATTTAGGGATGGGATGTGTGGGGTCTCCAAGGAAACCAGGGCATGCCGGTCCTTTCCAGAGCAGGGAAAGCTCAGCGGCCTTTCTTCTGCAGACCCCACTCACTGCTGGGGGCTGCTGTCCAAGATCCACTGGGTATTCCATAATGAGCTTCCCTACAGACAACTTGCACAATTTGACTGTGTATACAAATTTGCTACTTCTTGGTTCCAGGTGGAGAATTTTCTTATTGAGAAAGTGTTTAAAGCACAATGGCCTTGGTGTTTATCCCTCCTCCAAGGAGGTTACTTCTTTAGCCTGAAAATCTCACAGTTAAGACAATGAAGATTTTGATCGTTCAGTTTAAACTTTGAACTGTGGCTTATTTTAAACCTGTTATGTTGTTAATTTGAAGATTGGATTTAACATCTTATATGTTTAACACATGCTATTTTCTGAAAAGAAATTTAAAGCATTGTCTTATAAAATGTTAGCTTCAGAACAAACATCTGTTTTCTCTATAGGCCCTGAATTCAGGCTCAGTCAAGCTCTAAAGAAAGTTCTGTTTTATTTAAAGACATAAAGAATCAAAGAAGGATGAGAAAGGGGTATTTAAAAGTGAGCCCTTTGTGTATTGAGATGGTAAGCCATAGACAGAATGCCTAGAATTTTCTACACAGAAAGATATTGGTTATGATGGGTCACCTACTGTGTGGTGGACACATTTAATGGGCAGTTCTTTATCATTTGTTAGGCATCGGGAAATATTTTAGGCTGTTCTCATAATTTTCTCATAGACTTTGTGCCATTTCTTGCAAAGGAGGTATTAGTCACTTATCTATAGGAAATGATCAATACAGAGTACCTCCATTCCTTAAGCTCTGTAGCTCATTATTGCTTGAGCTGGAATCAAATCCTGATGTGTCAGGGTGTCTACACCGAATAATGCTATGGTAAGAACGGCCTTCAAACACCAGCCACTTAGACTACAAAGACTTTCCTCACTCCCTTCAAGGCTCATGGTTGGCCATGGCTGGGCTCCACATCTCTCTCTCTCTCTCTCTCTCTCTCTCTCTCTCTCTCTCTCTCTCTCTGTATGCTCTCAGCAAAGAAACAGCCCTTTCTTGCCTTGTGATGGAGAGAGAGAGGCAGAGGATGGAGCCATACAAGGTTCTTCTACATACAGTTCTCTGGACAGAGCACACCACATGGCCAAATTGGTGTGGGTGGGAAGGTGAGATGGGGGAGTACAATTTTCTCTCTGGAAAGGCAGAGAACATTCTGGATAATTGTATAATCTACCACAGAAAGTGTTACTTTAGGAACCATATTCTTCTCATTCCACCATCTTGTTTACACCTGAAGAAAAAGTCAAAGTGTTGAGCAATATGGTATTCCTGTTATTTTTTACACTTTATGAGATTATGATTCAAATTACAGCTTTGCCTTCAAATATTGTTTATGCCAAAATGTAGATAAAAGGGAAGTTTAGTACAGACATGCATAAATCTCATGGAGGGCATGTCTGGACTTCTTTTTTTTAAGTTGACTTTGTTATGCTTATTTATTAAAATATGCTCCAATATATTCTGTGAAAGGTATTCTTACTAAAAAAATGATAGCCTCAATTATATATGTCATGTAGACAGCCATGAATTCTACACTTACCCACTGAATCTAACCAAAGCACAAAAGTCCATTATCTTCTTCCTATTTCCTCTATTGTCCTTCAGAACCAATATTACCAAAGCCTGTTGCTACCCTCTGACCTGTGTCCTAGGAGTTCCTCAGAACATGCATAAAATAGTGCACAAGCAGTCAAAGCTGTGTGTTCTGATGGTCCTAATTTAAACACACAGAGAAAAAAATTTTAGTGAAGAAAAGGGGCCACCGTGAATTCTTTCCTCATCACAAAAATAATTTCAATAAATATCATAGCGTACTGTATTACTTCAAAAGCCAAACACTTCATAAGTCACGAACAGCATTCTAATGAGGGCAAGAACTGCATTCTCACAGCAATATGACCCTGGGAGTCCCATCCACCACATATGCAAACACACAGAGAAGCCTGTGTGTGTGTGTGTGTGCGCGCGCACACACACACACACACACACACACACACACACACACACACGCCTTACAAGTGTGCTCACCATCCTTTCCCTCCATGCTGGAAGGCACAGTGAGTACCACTTGCCTTAAACTGCAGATGGTCAGGGCGTGAGCAAGCATAATAGAGGGGTTGAATATGATCCAAGTGCATTATAAGCATGAAAATGTCACAACAAAGCACATCACTTTGTATAGTTAAACAATGCTAAGGAAAGCTACTCCACATCATGTGCCATTAAGAAAATGCAAATAAATAAAGAGAAATAAAAAATGACAAAAAAGAAAGTGCAAATAAAAACAATGAGATATCACTTCATATCTAACAGAAAAACAAGTGAAGATTGATTCAGGAACCATTTGGTAAGAGAACTAATGTTTGTCAGGTTTTATACTGTCATGGGTATTTTGCTCAGGGCTTTACATATGTAGTGATTAGAGCTGATCATTTTATTTTTCCATTCAAGTACAAATAACAACAATGACCTCCTTCACCCTGGGTTGTAGTTTGATACTCTAAAATTTGACGTTTAATTCACGGGTCATTAAAAGCTACAAGAATATGAGATGAAAGATGTCTCATAGGGCTGAAGAGATGGCTTAGCAGTTAAGGCATTTTCCAGCAATGCAGAGGGACCAGAGTTCGATTTCCCAGTGCTCATATAAAGCCAGATGCACAAGAAGGTGCATGTGTCTGGAGTTCATTTTCAGTGGCTTGATGCCCTGGCGCACCCTTTCTTTCTCTCATAAATAAATAAAATATATTATGAAAACCATTAAAAAGATGTCTAATATAGTTCTTAGAACAGAAAAGGCACTTGTGGCCAATTTTCTGTGTCAACTTCACTAGGCCTAAGTCTTCAGCCATTCAATCCAACATTATTCTAGGTGGTGCTATGAAGTTATTATGTGTTTGTGATTAATATCTACAATAAATTGATTTGGGATAAGAGAGATTACCATCAACAATCTAGGTGAACTTGGTTCTATAGGCTGAAAGGCTGAGGAACAGAGGTGGGGCTTCACTATAGAAGGAACTGCAGTATTAACCTAACCATGAGAGTTCCAGCCTGCTTTCCCAATGACCTGCACCACAGAGCTCGGCCTTACCTTGCCTAGCCAGCCCTCACCACTGAGCAAGCCAATCCTTTGTAATACATCTTAAACAAATGATAAATAGTCTTTTCAAGAGAAGGTAAGCTCCTATCCCCAATGAATGTAAAGTAAGAAGCGCAAAACTCATTCTTCTCTTCCTAGACAACATTGTAGACACAACAAGAGACCCAAACTATGAGATGCCAAATAAAAACTCTATTAAAACATACTGCTGGCCATTTTGGCTCCTGGGATTTAACAGCCAGAGTCCATGATTATAAGGTTAAGCTTTTTCCACCTTCTGTCTGGACTGCCTCCCCTCCACCTTTATTGGTAGTTATATCATGTAGAATGCTAGCCAGAAGGAGGGTTTCTATGGGGCCAATTTAACAATGCATGCCATTACCAAAGCACTTGATTACTTGTCAGAGTAGAAAGGTAAGACTCTATTGCTTGAAGACACCACAGGCTGCAGTCACAGGACATTGGAATACCATGCTGGAACCAAACTAGCTCCCTTCTGGTTAGCTCTTACAGTTCTGGAAAGACCTGTGGGAGATGCTAGAAGACAATGATCACAAACAGCATGAATAAATAGGGAACCCTGAAGATTTCAAAATCAATCAGCTGGACAAGAAGTATGCACTTGTGCAATAGTGGCACACAGCCTCTGCAGGGAAGCAACTGCTCTCTGATTGGACATGAGGGCTGGCTCAGTGAGAGAGAACTCATAGCTGGTACAGGAAACCAAGTCAGAACCCCATGGATAGGAAACTCATAGACTCCCGAGAGAAGCCCCCACTGCTTTCTGGAGAAAAAGTGGGCTTGCACATCAAAAAGTTGCTCAAATAATTTTGTGTATCCCCTTTAACCCAGGCTGCTATCCCTCTTGGAAAATCTGTTCTGTTTTACAAAGGAGAACCAATTATAAGACAAAAAGATAGCCCACTGCGTACCATCAGACATACCACATCTGGTGGGGCCCAGGAGAAATTACACAAGAAGTGGTGATATGAATACTGTTCTTATTACTAGCCTGACAACCAGTTCCAGTGCTATGGTGACAGACATGGTGATCAATCAAAACCCATCAAAGCAGAAATCCAGAGGATACAGAGAACTCAACACTAAATCAGACTGCCAACAGGCCTGCTCAGGAAACATTGTGGAAGAGGAGACAAAAAGATTATAAGAGCCACAGAGTGGGTAAGAATACCCTGAGACGACACCCCCTGCTACCATAGGGACTGACTAAGGTCTTCATGATCCTACAGTGAATATCAGCTTGGGTGAGGGGATAAAAAAGTATAACCTGCATATATATATATATATATATATATATATATATATATATATATATATATATATATATATATAAAGTTCTGCTGGGTCCAGGCATGGTGGTACACATCTGGGATTCCAGCATTTGGGAAGTTGAAGCAGAAGAATTTTGAATTCAAAGCCAACCTGAGCTATATAGAGAGTAGTTTTGGTCCAATGTCAGCTACATAATAAATTAATAATAAAAAATTACATAACAAAATAAAGTGATATACAATGTATATAACCAAAGGAGAAAAAATATTGACAAGGGAAGTTACATAATGAGAAAAATGTTTCACAAGGTATATATAATAATCCTAAATTTATATGTATAACATTACATGTTCTATAATATATTTATATACATCTCAAATTTCAATATATGTGTAACATTTGATCAAAATATAAAAAAGTAACAATCTGACTATCATTGTGACAGAACCTACTGTACTTTTCTCAATAGAAACCCTGCCTCAAATAATACAATTTAGAACCTATACAGCCAATCAAATACTTGATTCATAGAGCCAGGAACAGCGACAAAGTTTTTCTGTCTGAAGCAGGAGGATGGCTTCAACTCTGGCATCCAAAACCAGCTGGGGCAGCAATGTAAGACCTGATCTCTTTTAAAAAAGGAGAAAACCTTGCTTAATTTATATACTTGATTATATACTAATTTATATAAAGCAAATCTCATTGCATTAAAATTTGAAGTCATACTATGTTGTTTGATCTCAACACAAATCAGACATCATAAACAGAAAATCACCATATATTTGAAATTAAATATAAACTACTTCTAAACAACTCATGGGGCAATATAGATAATGACAATATAAAAATATACAGATTAAGAAATGACTAAAATCCTACATGTGAAATCTTGAAGGCTGTAACTTAAGTGTACTGCAGGGAAAGTTTTTTCCCTGAATGTTTAAAATAGTAATGATGACTTATAATGAGACAGTTAGCCACTTAACTTAGAAGTTAGAAAAATTAGTAGACTCATTTAAGAAGTAGAACAATAGAGATAAAGAAGTGTAGAAATTATTAAAGATAGAGGATAAAAAGAAAGAGTAAGAAAGAAAAGGTTGGTGTTTGCAAAGATCTATATAATTGTTGTGGCCATCAGATTAGACCAAGAAAATTACATAGTAAGAATCACTATGAATAAAAACCAAGACACAATTATAGACAAAGCAATCATTTCTATAGGAATGAATTTATGATAATATATATGCTAACCTCAAGGAATATAGACTTGGTTATTATTTCTGGTTTTCAGAAAAGAAAGCTAAAACCTTCATTTACCACTGCCCAGGGCAAACAGATAATATGTCAAAGAAAATCCAAAAACTCAGTTTTAAATTTCCAATCTTTTCCCTATAAATCCTAACTAACTTCTCACAATACTCAGGTGAAACATTTATGATGTAACTAAAATAAATTGTAACAATGATCATAAAATTATTTGTGGAAACATTTGAGCTACCAGGGAGCAAGAGTAGGGAATTGAAAAGTGTCATGGTTAAGTTTTGTTGTCCACTTGACCTGTTTAGTAATCCACAGTAATCAGGTGGGTCTCTGAGGTTTCTCACAGGAAAGATTAACTAAAGGAGGAGTTTCCTTGTCCAGAGTGAGACCTCCCACCAGACTGGGCAGCCCTCTCAGTAGGGGGCATGATGTAAGGCAGTTCAAGGGGAAGAAAAATCTCTTCTTTACCTCCCTCCCCACCTCCTGTTGGCTGGTGTATGTGGTGTTGGTGATGGCTTCTCTCTCTGTGTGTTTGGAAATGTGAAAGGGGGCCAGCCTCTTTCTCCATTATGGAACTCCCCCTGGATCTGAAACTTCAATAAATCCCTTCCTCCCACTACTGTGCCTGGTTTGGAGGTTCATCCCAGCAGCATGTGACTGACTATGACAATGAGATTGGTAACATACATAAAGAGATCTCTTTGATTTCATATGTCAAACCTTCTGAATTTCATCATCACAGTTTCTTTATAGTTACTTCTTTGCAAGTCCTCAGAAAAACCACTCTCTAACACCAACCTTCCCTTCTCAGAGAAGCCCTGTTGGCTTGTGGGCAGTGCTTATGCTCAGAGAAGCCCTGTTAGCTTATGTGCAGTGCTTGAAATTGTTTAATTTGATGGCTATTTAAACAAGGCCTCATTTTGAGGTGCCAAAGTTCATAACAAACGCAGCAGGTAACTTAATAGAATGCCCACAAAAATCTCAGACATATTCCTAATAGCCAGAGCTGCAGAAGGTACATTTGTCTTTGGCAGGTTTGTAAATACACAGAAGGGAAAATAGGAATAGCTTTGGTAGTATTTGATAACCTAGTCTTGGGCAGTAGGTCATCAGGAGACTCCCACAAAAGATGATAGTCCCAGGTTACAGAAGCACGGCTGGGTAGTACCAGAGGCTCAGGAGATCCTGAGAAGTTGACCCCTATACACATTGACTGCTTTTCCACACATGCCTCAGACCAGAGAAAGAAGTAAATGCTCACTTCTCTTTCTTCCTCCATATCATCTCTTAAATCCTTTCTCTTCTACCTCTGAAACATTTTTTCATATATTTCATTTCCTTTTCTTCCCACTCTCATCATGTGGCATCACATATCCTTCCTTCTGGGACACAGTGATCCCGTTCTTACAATCTTCCCATCAATTCAAATTCCCCCTGTCTAAAAAAAAGATCTCCATCTTTCCCATTGGGCTGATAATGCTCTGCTCTGCCTGGGACCTATTGACTCACCCCATGATGTGGTAGGATCTGGGGGGTTTGGGGAGATGCTTTATTAAGTCAACAACAGAGGCATTTAAATTTCAATCCACAGCTATAATTTCTGAAGGCTCTCCTCCTGTAAATTCATAGTAAGAATAACTGGTTTCAGAAACCTTTGCTGGCATTATTCATGTCTGTTGGATGTACTTGTGTGGATTAGGTTTGGAGCCACTGCACTAACCCATGATGTTTGTGAAAGCATATCTTTTCTCTCTTATCTCTGGTGCCTACTATAGTACTTAACATTTGGTAGATACACAATTAGTATTTCTTTAATAAAGGAGCACACTATTAATTTCTTCAAGGTTGGGACCATTTGGTGGTATGAGTACTTAGTTCATTAGTGGGTACTCAATATGTTCTAATTACATGATAAATAAATAAACTATAATTTTATTAATGCATTCTCAAATGTGGTTGACATTATTGGTTGGCTACTATTCTCTTATTACTTACAAGTAGAATGACTGACGTTTCTACCTTTGACATTCCAGACAGATTTTCCATTTATCTAAGTAGTCCTAAAGATACAGCCGTGGGAACTGGAAATTATTTTCTACATTCCACAAATGGCTAACAAATATAATGCATTTACTCATGTGAAGGTTAATTAAAATGACAAATTGCTTTGCTTTTGGTTGGAATATACCAAATTAATGTGTGATAACCTATTGCCGTGCATGATAATCTGGTTGGCTGATATATATCTTTGATTACTAGAAATAATGAGAGAAATTAGTTTCTCCTAAACAAATGCAGATGATTTGATACATATCTTTCCATGTATATTCTTTATGGACAGACCCACACTCAAAGGCATCTTGCTCCCATCACTCTTCCTAAGGGAACAGGCATGAAAGAACAGGTGAGAGGTCGAGGCCATTTCAACCTGACTGGTATATGTAATTGACCTTGGGTTCTGAGAACTGCCTTTTGGTGTTTTTCCTTTCCCTTTAGAATGAGGAAACCAATTCTAATTAACAAGTCTGGAAGGCAAGTTGTCTTTACTTCCTCCATTTTTGAGAGCTAATGAGGCCCAGGGAGGGTAGGTGACCTTCCAGCAATTGCAGCCCACACAGCCATAACTAGAACTCTCCTCTCTCAGTCCCAAGCCAGCCACTTAGTTCACATGGATATTCTTTACTCCTGAGGTAATGAGGTGGAAAAATATCTCAATGATTATTTAACTATTTGTTCAACAAATATTTACTGTTCACATACTGTATGCCTTTTGGGATACAAGAACTCCAGCTGGAAGTATGGTGTGTTGTCAAAGGTCAAGGATGGAAGCCTGAAGACACCCAGGAATCCCAAGGGGAAACTTCTACTTAGATTCATCTCCCTAGGTTACACGCTGGCCTTCCTTCCAAATTTTCATGGGCTTTCCATTAAGTGACAATGCAAATGCTTTTAGCCTGGTGTTGCAAATATTCTATAATAGGGTGCACCGCCCACCCATCACAGTTTCTGTATATCTTTTATGCTCTGTCCATGAAGAACTTAAGACTTGTTCTCAACACAGTGGCCCCATTCCTGGCCCTGTTCATGCTGCTCTCTCAGATGGAAAGGACTCATCCCTTCATCTCTCCCACTGCCTGTCTTTAGTGAAATGCTTTCACTGGGTCTGTGAAGCCTTGCTCTTAAGGCTCCCTACATGCTAGTCATGTCCAAGTGTGTCACTGGACTAGGTTCCTTAGAGCAGAACCAAAACTTAATCATCTGCCACCACTATACAATATGGCCTTGAAAACTTCCACAGATGTCCTATGCTGATCCGGACTCTGTTCCAAGCATTGTTACTAATGCAATATAGATTTTTATCTTATTTAATTTTCATAGCAAACCACTGAGAAGGTCTCATAGGTTCCCAGATGCACTGATAAGAGCAGAGACTCAATGTAGCTTGGTCAAAGGATGCTCCATCTAGAATTCTAGGCTTCAGGGTAGTCTCCCTGCAGTGATAGGGGAATGATGGCCTCAGAGATGGTGCTGTCCTCTTGCATGCATCTCATGGTTTAAGCTTTAAAATAATAGGAAGGGTCTATGGGTTGGGGAGATTCTCAGATGTTAAAGGTGCATATTTGTAAAGCCTGCTGGCCCAGGTTTGATTCCCCAGTACTCATGTAAATCCAGATGCACATATTGGCATCTGGAGCTTGTTTACAAGGGCAAGAGGTCCCAGCATACCCATAAACACATATTTAAGTAAACAAATAAATAAATTATTTTTAAAGGAAGGAAAATAGGAAGTGTCTAGAAGTATCTGGGTACTTTCAGAAGATGGAGAGAAGATGACTCCCAAAGTGTGGTAACTTAGTGATTCAAAATAAGGTAGTGAATTGAAAGAAGGTATGTGAGAATATGGTGGATATCCACCTCAAGGTCTCCTAATGAGGAATAAAAGGAGATCATTAAGTTTCCTCTGATCCCCTCTCAGTCTGTGATGGTGATGTGTTATGAAGGTGATTGGACTCTCACAATGTCTGTGACTGCCAGAGATTGCCAACAGGAGTGAAGTTTATTGATAGTCTTCCAACTTTATGGGCTTTATCTGATAATCTCCTTTCCTCATCCCTGTAACCTAAGAACAATAGGAAAACAGACCTGAACCATTGCAGAACAGTGAGGGCCTACCAAGCCAGAACAGTGGAACCCAGTACTAACTAATGACACTTTCTGTGAGGCCACTGTATGCCTGGTATGACTACATCAGATTGCTGGCTTTTAGATATGAAATAATGTTAGTGACAGCACAGGAATTATTTATGCTCAATGTCAGACTTTAAAAAAAAGCTTCAGTTTAATTGAACGGCTGGCCCCTGGTCACACAGCTCATCACAAGTACACGGGATTCCTTCTCCCCCATCAATGCCCTTCTGTGCTACCATCCCTGCTCAATGTTGTCCACGGTTAGGGGCACATTCTCTTGTTTAACTCTAACCATAACAGAGGACACATTCTACATTTTTCACAGCTCAGTCCAGGCTCGTAGCTAATGAATAAACTGTTATTTTTTCTTCCACTATGTTTCATTCCGGAGCTATCACACTACCGACTTCTACTTTATTGGTTTAGAGTAAATTATTCAGCTCTTAATTACCATACTATGAATGTTTAATTTTTGCCCTGATATTGTCACTGAGAAAATGTGCCCTCGCATCAGTGGGCTCTGGTTGTGAAATGTGATTCCACATCCTTGTCTCCAGCGGAGCCATGACTTACACAGAGGCCCTGAGAACATGTAGTATTTACCAGAGGCTCCCCCAAAGCCACATGCTTACCCCTTTTTCTGAGAGCCAGTGATTATTAAAGCAGGTGATTGTTAAACTCTGATATAGCTAGAGACGAAAATTTCTTAAAACAAATTTCCATGGAAACAGAAGTTTATTTGAAAACTAGAAACTTAGTTTTTATTTTTATTTAAATTAGGAGTCAAATACAAAAGAGCTGTTTCCTTATAGTTTAGGTGAAAGGACAGCGAAGAGGTTCTATTTCAAAGCATCTCATTCTCTATTGTATATTTACCAATGATCATGAGCATCTGTCATTTTCAGAAGTGTCTAGTTCCTCTTGCCTGCTCTTCACTCAACAAGACCCCAGGGATGAGACTAGGGTCTCCTGTACCCAACTCTTTACACTGGAACATGGGGATTCTCTTTATTCTGTCTTCTATATTTATAAATCTGCATTATTTTCCTACCATTTCCTGTTGTTCCTCTCATTTCTGACTACACAGAGTATTGCTAATAGTCTCATGGCAGGTGTTTCCCTGTGCTGATTTTCCATTCCTCAGCCCATCTTCTGCATGACCACTGGTAGCAGTAACTTTCTCATTGTTGGGACAAAATCCTCAACCAGAAGAGGATATGTAAGGAAACCATTCATTGAAGCTTAAAATATCAATGGGAAGTGTCGTAGTCAGCCACATGCCACTGGGATGAATCTCCAAACCACGCACGATTATGGGGAGGAAAATATTTATTGAACAGATCCAGGGGAAGAAGTTAAGGAAAGGCTGGCTCCCTTTCACAGAAGCAAGCAGAGACAGAGACAGAAGCCCACCACCAGCACCACAAGCAAGCACACTCCACACTAACAAAAGGAACTCCAGGCTTGAAATCAGACTGCTTTTTGCATATGTATAGCTAAAATTCCAGACCCACCCCAGAAATATCTTAGGGCTGAACCCTAGGATCTGGCCAAGGTGACACACTTCCTCTAGCCAGAACTGGCTGGAGACAATTTACAATTTTAATAGACCCTTAATTCTTTGGGGGGACATTTATTCAAAACTACCACAGGAAATTTCTATCCTGGTGGGGCAAAGCATGGCATCATATTTTCACAATAGCAGGGTGGATATAGCTGGAATGAGCCAAGTAAGGCCAGAAGGGCCTGGGTGTGACACCACAAGGCCCACCCCAAGTCACACATTTCTTGTATCAAAGCTCTGCCTCTCAGAGACTCTGCAAACTTCCCAAACAGTGCAACCAACTTCAGTGTAAGTATTTATACACATGTAGCTATATTGGACATTTGACATTTAAACCACCACATTGCCAGTATGATCTAACACCTACAAAGGATGATATTAATTTTTTGCTTAACTCCCTAACATGAAACCGCTGATGTAGCTCAATTGATACAGTATTTGCCTTGACTACTCATGCATGAAGCCCTTGGCTTTGATCCAAAACAAAACAACAAACAAAACAACAGTGACAACAAATAACTTGCCACAACCCGGGATGCTTTGGCAGTATCTCTCTAATAGTCCATAGGTGGGCCCAAAATTAATAAAGAGAAGGAAGCATGACTTAGGCCTTCTCTAAGCCAGCCTATCCAAAGTCTATTGTTTATCTGTAGTCTCTTAGTTTAACTTAAAAGTTTTCAAGAATTTTGTATCACTACAACTCCATGTTTTTAAAAATAAAAATACCTTCCTCTACCACTATCCACAAAAATCTCCTAGTAAATTGGTATCCTAGGAAGATGATTTAAATTTATCTCTGGACTTTGTAATCTCTGTGAAATACTACCTGATATTCCCAGGCATGTATACATTAGTTTTAAAAGCTCTATGAAATTATTCATAGGTGATAGAATCTGAAGAAAATAGTGATTCACTGAGACCAAATGCTAGGCATGGTTATATCTTTGTCTTAAAGGATCTCATTTATTGTCTAACCATCCTCAGATGATGGGTGTATTATATAGATAAGGGAATGGAGACTTTACCTTATCATTCACTCTGCCCAGAAAAAGAAGACAGGAGGGAAGCACAGCAACTAGATAATAGCAATGATAGACATTTTAATGTTTGCTTTGCACATATCTTTCCTCGTCCCAGGCTCTCCACAATGACCATAAGTGGTTCTTCCTAACAGAACTAATATAAACTCTATGAACATACTCAATGAGAAAAATCCACTGGAGAATCCTTAGCATGGTGCTGGAGGCATCAATTTTATCCTCATTCCTTATTCATCTTTGAATCTATCACAGCATGAATCGCCCACACTCCTGATAAAGAGCCAATAAAACCAGGTTCCACTCAATTGGATTAACAATTCAACTAAAAATTATTTCAATGTTATTTTCCCCAGTAATAAATATATTGCTATACATTACGTGCGCATGGGGAAGCCTTGTTAAAATATGTCTCATTAAACTGAGTTTCAGACTTGAGTTAGCTAGGAAAGGTATATCTTAGACTTATTAAGATTTTTTCTATGTTTGTGCCTTAAAGGAATCATGACTTTCTAGGCATGTAGCTACTTTATGAGATGGGCGTTATTATTACCCCATGCAAAGAAAAGTAGAAAACACACCAAGGTTGCCTGACCAATGATTGTTATAACAAAGATTGGTAAGCTGTGTGGTTTGATTCTCAGCTCCTCAGAAAACCCTCTCGCTAAAGCTAAGTCTTATTGATGTCCCCACACAAGCATTTCCAATTTTACACATGCTCCAGTCATCGGGTGCCTGCTATGTAGTAGACACTTCGATTCATCTTGTTTTATCCATATAGTAAAGTCTACTTTATTGGGTCTTTTTTACATATGAGAAAATAGATGGCTCAACCACTTGCCTAAAATCCCACTCATCCTAAGGGGCATGGCTGGAATTTAAAATCAGTTCTGACCCAGGGGCCTCCTGATATTTGTTGCTATGTGCAGCCTGTATTTGGACAAAGCCACAAAGCCCCAGAATGCTCAACACATACAGAAGTCTTAAACATACTTGTAATAGAATGCCAAGTAAGGCAGTGGATTTGCCCTCAGCAAAAGGCAGCTTTCACTCTGCTTGGAAAGCCCTTCAGAGCCTTTAAAAGAAGCACTGGACCTGCTCAGAAGCAGTTCATTTGTCTCCAGTCTCCATGGTTGCTGTCCACTGCAGAGGTTTATGGCTGCCCAACCCACCATCCCACCTCAGGGTTTGCAGCCTTCCAAGCATGCCCGTTTCACTACAGTAGGCAAATGGACTTTGCAGAAGTGGATGTACTGGTGCTCTGCACTGTGATTGCTATGCACCACATCCTTGCTCTGGCAAATGGGCCTGCATTCCAACTATGATTTATAGACCCCAGTCTTGCTGGGATGAAACAGAAGATAAATAGACCCTTAGGAGGTTTTTTTTGTTAAAGACTTGATTGTTGGTCATGGATGCTCCTGGCCCTGTCCAAGCTCATGAGCTTATGCCATGGATGGAATGTCTCCAAGGAAAGCCATGGAGCTGTGTTAGGGAGGATGTTGGCTGACAGAATTAGGCAGTAGCCAAAAGGGAGGGGAACAAGAGAGGGGACTCAGAAGTGGATAGCATTCTAGGTTACATGAATCATGTTTTTTACCTGCCTGTCTAATGGATTATCAAGTGATAAAGAGCATTGGCTCAGAAACACCTGTTTAGTTCCTGAGGCCAATTCGACTTTGACTGAGGTCTTGGGGGGCATGGTGCAATTGGGGTGGGAAATTATGATATGGAGTTTCCTAAGTGCTCTAGAATCGCATAGTGGGTGACTTGGCATTCAGTTCCCACTGCTCTCAGTTCTATGCCTGATATTTGATAAATTTCTTACTTTGACCTTAATTCTTTTGCTCAAAATTCAGGCCCACTCTAAGTCAGGTGTGCCAAGCTCATGAATTAGTGCTCTGGAACAGGTCCCTATGAGTGAACCAGACTGACAGCAAAGAATGTGCTTTACAGGCAATATTTCTGGCTCATGAGCATCCTGCTGTTGAGTCCTACCCAACTCTATGCCAATCTTGATATTTCTTAATCAAGTCCTTATTGGCTACATCCCTCTGGGCATCCTTACATTCCTAGCTATCTGTCTGCTTAGTCATTCAGAACTTTGAACCTTCTTATTCTGATCTCCCTCATGTTCTGTCATACCTTTCATTGAGGACTAAGTCTGCCTTGAAGTTGTGCCCATAAAAATCTTCTAGATAGTATCTTTGAGGTATATGAGGAGAACACATTTCTATAACATTTGAGTGTGGGTGTACATGCTCACACTTGCAGGCATGTGTGTGGCAATAGAGACAAGCATTTTCTTGACTCTAGACTGTCTGGTTGGCATTTTGACTACATCAATGATGACCTATGTTGTATGTGCCTGCGAATGTTTACTTCACTTCTTTAATATATGTAAATAAGCATTTATTTATAAATATATAATATAGCTAATATATGTTATATACTAAATAATATGTAAATATGAATATAAAATATTATATCTATTAAATTATAAAATTGTTTCACAAATTCATTGTGAATATAAATACATTAATACATGGTAAATGCTTAAAACAGGGCCTAACTCACAGTAAATGCCCAATAAGTATGAGCTATGATTATGTATCAATTACTAACTACTGAGGCATGTGGAAAAGGGCACATGCATTCAACCACCTACTTCTCAGTGTTTTCCCATGTATGTATGCCTTTATGAATGACCAAGAAACATTGTGTTTAGAAGTGAAGTATACCTAAGTCCACTGCTACATCTAGAGTCAACATTTATAATTGTTACCTATGTTCCCTGAACATCTTCATTCCCTACCTGCAGCTATGTGATGGGATATAGTACATTCTGGAAGGTGCTGTAATTCTGCCTAGCTTTCCATAAGAGTAGAGAACACATTAGGAACTTTTTTTCCGCCTTTGTCTGCCCCAATACCTGTTGTTCTTTAGAAGTATTCACCAGCTACCAGACTTAACTTCTGATTCTGACATTCTAGTTCCATATATGATGACATCCCTACCTGACTTTCTGGTTCAGCAATTCAGAGCTCCATAAAGATTGAAAGAACTGAATGTAAATACCTTCAACATCCTACTGAGAACCATTACTATGTTAATAAAATGGACATAGTGGATATTTTGTGAACTGCAGTAAGTTCATAGTGAAAAGATGGCACCTCTCCAAGGAGCAGAGTCTCTTGCTCATCTTCCCTCTCTATAATAATTATTCCTGTGTATATCAACAAAGGCCTGTGTCATAGTCAGCTACTGGAATGAACCCCTAAACCAGGCACAGTTAAGGGAAGAAAAGGATTTATTGAAGTTACAGATCTAGGGGACATTCCATAATGATGAAAGAGGCTGACACCATTTCACAGGGGGGGGGGGGAGAGAGAGAGAGAGAGAGAGAGAGAGAGAGAGAGAGAGAGAGAGAGAGAGAGAGAGAGAGAGAGAGAGAGAATCACTAACACAACACACAGAGCAGCAAAATAGGCTGTGGGGAGAGAAGAGAAGAGATTTCCTTCTTCTCCATCTTCCTTATACCCTGTCCCCTACTGAGAGGGCCACCCACTCTGGGGGAAGGGCTCATTCTAGGGGAGGGACCTCCTCCTTTAGTTAATCCCTCCTGTAACCAACCTCAGAGACCCACCCAAGATTACTGTGGAATACTAAAAAGGTCAAGTTGACAACAAAACTTAACCATTACAACCTGGGAAGGACATTTGGTAGAGTGGGTAGAGTGACTAGTGTCACTTAATGAAAACTGATCTGATTTATTTATTCAACAACAGAAGTTAGCAGATGCTATTACATAATGGGGAACAAAATTATGCACCATTTTACCATTTGGAAACTTACAAATGGGGAGAAACACATTAAAACTATCCACACAAATAAGTATATTTGCTAATCAAATGAAAGAATCATGGATATATATCTCTATATCTACATCCATCTATTTATCTATCATTCAGATGTGTGTGTGTGTGTGTGTGTGAGAGAGAGAGAGAGAGGGAGAGAGAGAGAAAGAGAGAGTGATTGACTTTTGAATCTGTGGTAAGAAATTGTACATGAACTCCATTTTACAGAATTGATTCATTGTGCCCTTCCAAAGTTTGCGTGTTAAAAATCCCAACACACAGATGTTGGAATTTCTCTGTTTGTGGAGATAATCTTTAAAGAGATGATAACAATGGAAAGGAAATCATTATGTTGAGCCTAAATCTACTATTATTGGTTTCCTTACAAGGAAATATGAGCATATGTGAAGAGACAGCACATGCATGCACATACAGAGAAAGGATAACATGAACACACAGCCATAATCAGACATCTGTAAGCCAAGAAAGAGGCCTCAGGCAAAACCCATCCTGCCAACATCTTGGCCTAGGATTTCTATCTTCTACACTAGAGTGAATAATCTCAGTTCTTGAAGCCACTCATTCTTAGATATGCCAGAGCAACATAGAAGACCAATATAATCAGTGCATCTCTTCTTAGCTGTGCAATCTCTGAAAGTTGCTTAATGCCTTTTCACCTGAATTTAGGAATAGTATCTGCCTTGAAGGCTATAAATATCAAAACAAGACCTTGTGAAAGAATAGAACTACCACAATACCTGGTACATAGAAGACTTTCATCAGATATTATATTATTAGTTATTAGTTATAAACATTTTGGGGGCAGAACTAGTATTAATTATGATAATGGTAAATACAAATTTCTATATGTTAGAAAACAGTTTTCATAGTTCTATTTTTGTTTTCTGTACAAGTTATAAGAGAAGCACCAACTGCTATCTGTCCTGAGTTATATTTTGAAAGTAGATGTGTATGCAAATAGTTTTGTTAGCAAGAGATCATTTCTGAAGCTAAGGGTAGGCATATTAGCAATCATCTGTAAAAGATGTGGGGTCCCTAAGTTGAAGATTCCTCTCTTGTAGCACAAGCCACTACAAGTGGCTCATCTGTATCACTCCCATGAATCTTTGGAGCAAGGGGAACTCCACACCTGCACTCATTCTGCTTGCTGTGAAGGGAGTAATAAAGTCCTTAGTGTTTGACCCAGGGGACTCATGGCTTATTT
>PVHP010007041.1:0-58156 GCA_004024765.1 Zapus hudsonius | reverse complement strand
CCCCTTGCCAGTGTTTGGCACACCTTCCTGCCGCTGTTTGCAGTGCTGTGGCAGAGGTGATGTCCAGCCCTCTGCTCATGCCATCGTTTTCCCTGCCAGAATGGAGTCTCCCCTCGAGTCCGTAAGCCTAATAAACCCATTCCTCCATAAGCCGCTTTTGCTTGGGTTCTTTCTGCGCAGCAACTAGAAAGCTGACTGCGACACTTAGCATGTGTCGCCCTCCAGATTCCGCATGTTCATAGCTTGCAGTTAGTTTGTTCTAGATATTTCAGTAACAATAAAGGACTTATAGGGGAAGTACACTTGGCCTGGCATTTTCCATAACTATTTTCTCTTCCACAAAGTGCATACAGATTGTTTACTATTTATGAACTTATTCTGTTAGGAGGAGAGAAGTTGTATGACAGGTCATGACCCAGGGCTGCTGTTTAGGTGTTCACAGTCCAAAGAGGGAGACATTGCCAAACCAGTAATTACAAAGCAATATGGCAAGTTCTGTAACAATTATAATTATACCTTTATTTATTGACTGTTTTGGGTTGGGTCCGCATTTTGCAAATATTGTCCTATTTGGCCCTCACAGAAACTCTCTGCAATAGAGTTTTACAAATGAGGACAGGGGTTCAGAGAGGCTAAATAACTGTCTATAGCCATATGCTAACAAATGATAGGGTTGGAATTTGAACTTGAGCTGTTTAGATCCAAAAAACTAGCCACAATATTATATTGTGTCTCTAAAATATAAAATAGAAACAATAATATAGTATTTTTATTAAGATACTGAAAAGAGGCTAGGGGTGTAGCTCAGTTGGTAGACTACTTTTATAGCATGCATGAAACCCCAACATCCCAGAATACTGGTGGGCATGATAGCGCATGCCTAGAATCCCCACACTCAGCAGGTAGAGGAGGACGATCAGAATGTGGTTGCTGGTGAGGTGACATTTGAATTAACCAGTGACAATTTTTATAGATATGTCAGTATTAGAGAAATTTCCAACTCTACCCAACAATTAGAAATCTGAAAACATTTTTATAATATGAAATTCATTTTCAGATTTTTCATAAATATACTGTTTTGTCAATGAAAATAATGAATTTATTGCTGAAATTCTCATATAGTACTTCTTCCCTCTTTAAAGGAGAAAGCAAATCACACAGAGAGAGACAGAGAGAGAATAGCATATAGCAAATACAAATACATTATTTGTTAAAATAGCAAATTCTAATAAGTCGTGATACATTTTTAAAAAATATTTTTATTTACTAGAGAGAGAGAGAGAGAGAGAGAGAGAGATTTGGCTATCTGTGTGCCAGGACCCCCTGCCATTGCAAAGGAACTCCAGACACATTCACCACTTTGTGCATCTGGCTTTATGTGGGTATTGGGGAATTGAATCCAGGCCATCAGGCATTGCAAGCAAGCTCCTTTAACCTCTGAGCCATCTCTCCAGCCCCATGATACTTTTTTAAAAATAAGTCTTAAAAAGGAATGTACATCAAAATGTTAATATTGACCACTTCTAATATAGGATTTAAGTCTATGAGTAAAATTTGTTTACTTCTATATTTAGTTTTTGTCCACTAAATTTTTATTACTTCTGTGGTATGATCACACACACACACACACACACACACACACAAACATTTAAAAATAACAGGCTACTTCCCAACCCCAGATGCTATCTTAAAGTCTATGCACGGTTAATATACTCAGCTGTACCTTGCCTCCATTTCCAGTAACAAGCCCTTGATGGAATACATCCCTGGGAAGAGATGGAACTACAGCCTCGAATATAATAGGTACTGGGAAATATTTGGTATCACTCAGTGTGAAAAAAATGAAAATTTGGGGGACCATACAGATTGTAAATGAAATCAGAGCCGAGATTCTCACAGATGCTCTGGCAAACAAAACGACTCCACATGCTGCTCACAGGGTTCTCCCCACAAAGCGGACCCCACTATGAACAAGGAGACCAGCCCTTAATACCGGGAAGGATAACTGTCAACATGTGTGGAATATGGATCTGTCTACAAACGCAAGTGTTCAAAAGACTGTTTTTAAATATTTATTTATTTATTTGAGAAAGAGTGAGAAAGAAAAAGAGGCAGAGAGAGATAGAGAGAGAGAGAGAATGGATGTGCCAGGGCCTCTAGCCACTGCATACTCCAGATGCATGTGCCACCTTGTACATCTGGCTTTATGTGGGCACTGGGAATCGAACTTGGGTCCCTCTGCTTTGCAGACAAATGTCTTCACCATTAAGCCATCTCTCCAGCCTAAAAGACTTTTTTATGTTTCCATGACACATGAATCATTTTTTCCCTAGAGACAGGAACACACATCTAGTCACCTCAGATAGGGCCCAGACAACAGACCAAACCAATTTGGGTGAATGGAGGAGTTTACTGGGGTGACTGACTCAATAGCCCACCCAGCCCAGGTGACAGATTCTCAGAAACCGGCCTCTGGTGCTCACTGCATGTGACCTACAGCAGCCAGCTGGTCACTCTCCCCCACCCTCATAATTTGTTAATCCTTTATATAACCTTGGGGGGGTCTTGCAACCCCCTTTCTGTTCCAGCTCTTCCAGACTTCACCTGTTGAGACTCCTGACCCCATCCCCCTGGGAGAGAATATTTCAATTTGAAGGAATTTGCTCTACAGCACTCCATAATAAAAAGGCACATTAATATTGAAATTAGTAAATGTCAACATTTGTCAGATTTAGATTTTCTGTGTGGCAGAAACAGCTCAGACTCTCTTTTCCCCCCATGCTATCAGCTCTAAGTTTGAGGGATGGAAACCAGGGCCAATAGGCAGGTGAGCAACTGCGATGCACTGAGATCTGCTGAACTACCTAGAGGGCTACCAGAGTGGACATTGGTCCCATTCGAATGACCCCTAAAAGCCACTGCCTGTCCTTGCTATCAAAGCTCCATCTGCATCCCCTGAACGTCGGGGGGTCTGAGGTGAGGGCTGAGAGGTAGCCAAAGGTCTTAAGAAGTTCTGTGCTCTTCCTAAGTATGTTGGAACCATTCCTGGCCACAGCAAGCTAACCCAGGGGTGCTCGATGAGGCAGCGTTAGGGTTGTGGATGAATTCAAACCCCACAGCTACTCCTAGTCTGACATCTTGAATCTGCTTTGGGCAGTTCTACGTGCCTGAAACAAACCAGGAGTGGAGGTACTTTCCTGGGGTGCTACCAGTGTGTGGCAGAGCACTTGGCACAGAGCAGATGATGAAAATGTGTGAGTAGGTGCATCAGCTCTCCGGTGCCATACAGCTTCTGGGCCCCGAAGGCTGCTGAGTGGACATACAGAAGACACCACACGCCTTCTATTCGTGTCCTGTCAGGAGTCACTAACCTCAGGTGGATACTCATCTCCTTCATTTTCACCTTTGACATGTCAAGCCCCCTCTTCCTACACCTCTGATGCCACCTTCTCTCATCACCTTCACCTACAAAAACATGCCTTTTGTCTAAAAGACAATAAAAACTATCCCATGAGAACCAACTTCCCAGTAGCAGATTCACAAATATTCCCCATTCCTCCAGGCTTCACCTGGGAAAGCTCTCCTCTGTTCTATGTTCTAGATCCCATCTCCTCTTGCCTGCCTAGGGGTCCCCTCCCTGCCTCTCACCTCTTGTATCAGCATTTCACATTAAAATAGTAATATTTCACCCATTTTAAATGGGTCTGCCTTCACCTTTTCAACTTTTCAACACAGTACAGGTTGCCTTCAGTGTGCCAAAGAAACGGATCTTTTGTCATAAAGTCTCAAGAAGTCCCATATTTCAGTTCTCATCTTTGCTGGCTTCAATCTCATTGACAGCTTCCTCTCTCAATCAGTTCTGGGAGAGGGGTTGGCCCTTCTGATTTTCAACCCCTGAACCACTGACTGTTCTTGCTGTTTTCTCTCTTGTTTACTGAGTCTTCTTGTTTACGTGTGTGTGTGTGTGTGTGTGTGTGTGTGTGTGTGTGTTTAAGGGCATGCCAGGAGCTCTTGCTGCTGTAATTAACACCTGTCAAGCTTTAGGAAGGTGCTGGGAACTTGAACCCAGGGCAGCAGACACTTGCCTTTAACTACTTAGCTATCTCCCCAGTTCCATGTCAATGATTTCCCTTCATTATTTCATTAACACGGAGCTTCTTGCACCCTAACATTCACTACGGCCAAGGATGATCTTGAACTTCTAATCTTCCTGCCTCCACCTCCTAGGATTGTAGGCATATGCCGCTATGACTGATTCATGTAGTGCTGAGGATTGAATGCAGGGCTTCCTGGAAGCTAGGCAGGCTTTATCCCCAGTCTTATGTCCACCAGTTTAGGAAGGGGTGGAAATTCCCAGAGTTCTGATCCAGGAAATCTTTCTTGTTCACTTTCCCCTAGAATTCTTGCATTTGTGTCTGTAATGACATCTCAATTGGCACAAACACTTCCATGCTTTCTTTTGGGCTCTATGTATGTAAGAACTTTCTTTTTTTATTCTATTTCTTTTTTATTTTTAAATTTTATTTATTTATTTTTTATCAGAACTTTCTTAACAGTTCCTCTTGAATACTCTTTAGCCCCAAACTCATCTTGAAATTAATACATGAACCTATCCCCAAAACTGCTATATCACAACTGTTTTGTCTTGGAGGCAGCACCATCAACCCTCCTGTATAGACCTTGGCTCCTTGTTATCAGACATCCAGTCAACCATGCCTCTCCAGTCCACAGGTCTTCCGTGCCTCTCACAGCCCTCTACTTCCTGCCACGCTGGCCTAGGCTGCGGGCACTTAATAATGCTCTCCAATGCCACCGACCCTTTCAGTGCAGTCTCTTCACTTTGGTCCTATGATGGATTGTAAAATGCACTCCTTAGAGCTGCAGCATCCATGTCTTGTTCCTGATTCCAAGCCTGACATGACAGTTTTACTGGGAAGCTCCACCCCCTCCCAGAAATGAACCAGAGAGGAAGTGGTCATTGGGCTTGAAGCCAGTGAAGATGAGAACTGAAATATGTTCTTTGGATTTGATGACAAGAGATCCGTAGGGCTATTTTAAAAAGGCTGAAGGATGTGTGCAGTCCTCTGTCCCACACTTTCTCTCCTTGGCCACGCTGGCCTTTGCTCAGTTGTTTGAATATAGTCATCTCCCACCCCAGTGTAGAGCCTATGCAGCGTCCTTACTTTTGCCTACAACTGAGATCCACTTCTTTGTTTGGGACTCACTCCTGCTGTGACCTCCTCTTGGAAGGCTTCAGAGAGACCCATCTGCTTTGCATTCCTTTGCACCTTTGTAATTATTGACATTTGTGTCATCGTTGCTTTAATGTTTATCTTCTCTGCTGGACGTACACTTCCTGAGGATGGAGCTAGGACCTCCTCTCTTCAAGACTATAACCGCAGCACCCAGACAAGTAGTTATCTAGCTAGCTGGGGAATGCTCAGTCAGGGTTTCGTCTTCTCATGACCAATGTGCAGATAGTAAATATTCATAAATTCACATCACCGTTTAACATGGAAACCACGTTACTCTCCTGGAGCGTATATTCTGAGCCAAGTAAAACTTGAGTTGCATTTGAGAGCCAGCCACAGAAGGGCCCCACCATTAACTCTAGTTCAGAGAACACTCAATAGTCCTCTGTAAACACAGCGATGTTCTGGCATGTAATTCAGAATGAGGTGGGGACAATGACTGTCCCAATTTCATGATGAGGACCCTAGAGCACCTGCTTGAGGCCATACAACTAGTGACTAGTAGCTGAGATTTCAAGAAGTCTGCATTTCAATTAGATTTGAAGCTGAGCTCTGCGTCCATCACTACACCATAGTGCCTGCTAAGCACCTGTAAACTTTTTCCCCTTGTAGCAAGATAGCAGAGTGTACCTGAGAGCATCTGACAGCCCCTCAACTCACCCTGTATAAGAAGGGCTAGGAGAATAAAGGCCGAACTTGAATCTTTCTCGGAGGGTGCTGAGAACACAATCTGCAGTGTTCCCACCCATGTCCTTCATTTGAGGGACGAGTGCCACCTGGTGGACTTAGCTTTCACACTATCTAGAATCTTCTCCACATTCACAAGTAAGTCCGTATCATATCCACATGATTTTAGAAACTTGAGTAGGCTGCTAGGCAATGATATCCTTAGAGGTATGTTAGGGGTTTGAAATACAAATTACTCTTTTTAACCCATTTTTGCATTTGATTTTTATTGTCTATATAATGAAGTTTGATAAAAAAAACAAATAGAACTTTTTATTATCTTTCTTCTTTTCAGTAGGAAGAGAATGTAGATAAGCAAATAGACTTAAATTCCATGTCTTGCCTTCCTTATTTGTATGGTGGGGATAGTCATAGTGTTTACCTCACATGGGAATGTGAGACTTAAATAAATTAGTCCAGATAAGGTGACAGCGTTGTGCCTAGTATACAACATATATTCAGTTATGTGTTATGTATTATCTTCATTTTCCCACAGAGAAAGCAAATGCTTTTATCTCCTTAAGGCTTAAGAGAAAGATAAACACCTTAGTTCCTGGAATTCTCAGGAGTCATTTCATCAGAAAATAAGGAAGGTACAAGAAAATGAAATACAACTTGGCATCAAACCATGGATTAAAGTGTTTATTAGTCTATAAACATTTTCCCGTTGTCTGTTCTAGATATAAGCATGATGAAAAATAAGGAGGAGAGATGAGAGTTTCTGCCTTAAAATAACCTAGAGTCCAGAGGCAGACTTCATTTGTGATCAGAGGAAAGGAAGGGAAGAAATGAGGTCAGCCCTGCACTGGAGAGATGGATGGGGTTTGCCTCCATGCCTGGTAATGTTCCTCTCTCCTAGATGCACCTTTCTCTTTCAGGTATCTTCCTTGCCACCTTAAAATGCCTGTCTTTTATGGAGTTGGGAAGATAGCTCAACAATTATGGTACTTGCTTAAAAAGCCCAACAGCCCAGGTTTGATTTCCCAGTACCCATGTAAAGCCAGATGCACTGGAGTTCGTTTACAGCATCTGGGAAGTGCCAGCATGCTCATTCTTTCTGTCTGTCTCTCTTCTCTCTATCCATCTGTGCTTGCAAATAAATACATAAATAAAAATATTCTTTTTTCAAAACCTCCTGTCCTTTTTCAGTTAACTACTAGCCCATGAATAGGATAACCCTTCCAAGGCATTTTTGGATTTAAAAGCTTATTTATTTATTTGCATGCACATGCACTTATTTATTTTCATGTGGTATGTGTGTATGGACTTCTGCAAATGAACACCAAATGCTTGGGTGTCTTGACAATTAAGCCTGGGCTGGCAGGCTCAGCAAGCAAGCACCTTCAATTGCTGAGCCATCTTTCCAGCCTCATATCTGGAATTGTAAGAAAACACTCTAAAAGGTCTCACAGTATAAACCCTAGATAGAAAAATCACCAAATGTCCCTTTTGATTTTAAAGTTGTTCAAAACAGTTCTGTGAGACCCAATTTATATGGCGGTAGACAAATGATTTTTAGGGAAAAAAACCCCAGTGAAGCTAGTAGGACAAGTTCATGTTTTAATGAATTTTAAAAAAGTTTGTTAAAAAAAGAAAAAGCTGCCAGGCATGATGGCACATTTGAAAAAATAAAATGGAAAGATCAACCACAAGTTCGAGGCCAGTCTGGTGTATTCCGAGTCCCTGTATAAAAGAAAAAAGTCAAAATGGGGAAAAAGCTCTATGTAATGTAAAATCCTATCCTCCGCCCACACGGTCGGTACCAAAGGGTTGAGAATCAGCTCCATTTGGGAGCATGTTTTTGGCCCCCAGCTCCAGACACAGTCTTAACAGCTGTCGCATAAATGAGCCCTATAAACCAGGTTGTTTTATGAGGTAAATTCTGCTGGAGCTCCTAATAGCATCTCTCTGGATAAAGCATCAGGTTGAAAGACTTTAATTAAATCTGTGTTAGCCTCCAGTACCAAATAATAGGTCATAACTCATAAATGGATTTCTGTTATGATTTAAACATTAAATGGGTGGGATTTGCTAATCTTTCCCCTTCCTACTCATCAATCATCTAGAGGTCAAAATATGTTTTTCTTTTAGAGATAAGGTCTCTCACTGTGTGACCCAGGCTAGCCTTAAACTCAGAGAGGAAACTTCCCCGAGTTCAGCTATATACTCAAATAGAATTAATGGCTGCATGAATGGAGAGGTAGAAGAAACGTGTGTCAACCTAACAGAGTGGCCTCTAAACTCTGGATGCACTATCTGTTAGGACTCAGCCAGAGGTCTTCATCTAGCCTCAATAGTAGAGCTGAATTACCTTACCATCTAAAGCCTCCCCAACCACCACATCACCAAATCCTTCTCCACTAAATTCCCCACACAATTTTGTCTAAATTTCCACTGGGGAGGATGGGACAATAGATATTCTCTTTCCTGATGAGTTTAACTCTTGGGAGACAAATGGTATTTCCTCCTCACCATCAGATAAAGAGCCCTGTTGTAAGCCATTTGAGATCCTCCTACACTGTCCAGCCCACGAGGGAACTATTCCAGCATTAGCAGGACACCTAGCAGAGCACTTCCACATAACAGGACTAAATGAATGTTACTCTAATTGAATTGAATAGACTAAGGGGTCTGTAGCCAAGGACTGCCAAGTATTACCACTGGGTTCTTTGAATCCTACAGCTGGTGAATGCTGCTCATTTATCAAAGGTATTTCATCTCCTACCAGATGCTTCGGGGAGCAAGCACTTGGCTTTTCTCCATTATGTTACTAAAGAGGTGCAAGGAGGTTGATTCTAAAGAAGACACTGACCAGACAATCACTGTATTCCACATGCGTTTTCACAAGTGATCATTTCATACTTTAATAAACTCCTATTTTGTGGCTGCCAGCAGGTTCATCCAGTTTCCACAGTTCATTGGCATAAGCGACCTTCTGGCTGGAAAATGCTTTTTACAAGCCATTCTGCTTTGCTCAATTTGCCCAATCCAAGTTGATATGAGGACTTGGAGGAGTAGCCACACCATGCTCCTTCCAATGGGTGACATTTTTGAGCCAACCACAAATTACAAGCTAATTGCTCTAGCCCCAATAAAACTGGCTAATCCAATCTCTTGTAAAGTTAAAAGCTCCCTTAATGTAGGTAGTCTTTAATAAACTATGATTTACAAATATTGCCCAAATTGTTAAGACTTTCCAAAGAAAACTATTTGGTGGGCTGGAGAGATGGTTCAGGGGTTAAGGAGCTTGCCTGCAAAGCCTAACAACCTGAGTTTGATTCTCCAGTACCCAGATACACAAAGCCAGATACACAAAGTGGCACATGCATCTGGAGTCCATTTGCAGTGGCTGGAGGCGCTGGTGTGCCCATTCTCTCTGTCTGTCTCTCTTCTATCTGTTTGCAAAGATATATATATATATATATATATATATATATATACATATATATATATATGATCATATATAAAATCATATATATATGATTTTAAAAAAGAAAACTATTTGGAAAACAATAGTGATATTGTATAGAATGATTGCAAAAGATGATGGTATTTTTGTTTAAAAAATATGTGGAAAAGCTGGTTGTGGTGAATATATTTTGTGCGTGCGTGTGGCACCCCATGTACTCGTCTGCAGTGTGGTGGTTTTGCCTGCGGTGGCTGGAGGGAACTGTCAGGTGTCCAGCTCCCTGGCTCTTCCACAGTTCTTGTTTGAGCTGGAGTCTCCTACTGATCCTGGAGTGTGCTTTTTTTTCATAAGGTCCGGTGATTCTTGGCTTTCTGCTCCACTAGGGGGCTGGGGTGGCTATGGGGCCTGGGGATTGAATTTGTGTGGTCTCTCAGGTCTCCTCAGGCCCTCCTGCTTGCACAGGAAGTGTTCTTAACTGCTGAGCCATCTCTCCAACCCTGGGTATGGTGAATTTTTATAAGCAAATTCAAGATAGTATGGCTTAGAGAGAAAACTTATCCTAGAGTTCTGAAACCATGGTCTGCATTTTGGTTCAGCTGCCTAGTTGAATCGTAAAGTTACCACACCTTAAAAACCACTTCTATGTACACAACATGGCTTCTGTTTACTTTAAAAGTCATAATGCACACTCTCTAGGAAAAAAGCACTTTGGTTTGCTTTGCCCTGTTCCCTGGAAGCCCAGGGAACCATGTGCACAAAAAGGGCCAAAATAGAGCCTATTCATGTTAATAAACAAAATAGACATTTTTATATTTTAAATATTAGAAATTTATAAAGGGCAGAATATTAAAGAAGCTTTTATATAAAATACATTTCTCTTAAATAATCCCTTTGTTTCACCAATTCTCCCTTTGAATAGACCATCTTCATGCTTTCTTGTTCTGACACTCTGAATCTATGCTTTCGTTGTTACCTCTAGGTATGACAGTCCTCCCCACAAGGCTGCAACAGGTCAAAATGAAAAGTTCCTATCTAAAGGTAAACAGTGCACTGTTAAGATATTACAGTGAATGCTTTGTTGCTACAATAAGTGCCTGATGTTGGATACTTTATAAGGAAAGAAGGTTGGTTTAGCTTACAGATCTGGAGGCTGAAAGTCCAAGGTAAGGTGTCTTTGACTTGTATGTCCTCTAGCTGGCTGGCTTCTGGTGAGTTACAACAAGGAAATGGGAGCAAGTTCCAGTGGTAGAGATCTAATGCAAGTCAGGAGGCCAGAGATGGGAAGAATACCAACCTTGCTACTTGTGGAATAACTGGCTCTTAAAAGAACTTACTCTGGTACCCAGGACTCCCTCCTGAGGGCCCTAATGACACAGTCACCCTCCACTGTACCCCACCAAAACACCTTGGCTCCTTCCTGAGGGCCCCATGATGCAGGCACCCTATACTGTACTCCACCAGAAGTCCTTGACTCTCTCCTGAGGACAGCCCCAGTGACACCTGTACCCCACCAAAACACTGTAACACTGAAGACCAAGATTCCAGCACATGAATCTGTGGAGGACATACCTGAGACATATCCAGACCATACTAAGGATATATACCCATGACAGAAAAGAGGATCATAGCAGCTTAGGGAGGTAAGGAGATGACCCAGGGATGAATCATATGCACAGGATAAAGGAATGAGAAAAAGACTTATTCTTGAGTGAGAGAATGATGCTTTACTTCTTCCATAAGTGTTCACAGCATTCATTCCACTTTTCTGATTCATAATTTATATATGATATACATTCTTTTAAGTATAATGAAATACTACATAATAAGTATTTTGGAGGCTAGGAATGTAGTTGGCAGAGTGCTTGCCTAGCATGCATGAAGTCCTGAGTTCAAGCCCCAGCATCTCATAAAACCAGGTATGGTGGCACATGACTGTAATCAGGGCTCAGGAGGTCTCAGATACAAGAAGCTCAGAAATGCCTGTTCTCAGCTTTAGGCCAGCCTGAGCTACATGAAACCCTGTCTCAAAAAATGTTTTTAAATATAAAAAAATTTTAAATGTCTTAAGTAAGGTAAATTAAAGTTGATTCAAAGAAAAATGTTGGATATAGCAATCATGTGAAAGAATATAACTAAAAATTAGAGAAACAAATCAATATTTCTCAGCAGGTCACAGAAGTGCACACTACTGTGCAAGCTCATGTTTCAGTCATTTTGACCCTTGCTTCCCTCCCAAACAAACCTAGTCCTTCCTGTTGCTGTGCTTTGCATGGTGCTATGTTCAGCTATGAAACCAAGGCTTTGATCCCCATGCAATATTCAAAGGTAGCACATTGGGAGAACGGGTGGATGAAAGGGCTCTGATCTAATCAGTGGGTTCATCTGTGAATGGAGTCATAATTGGTTAGTATCATTAGGGAGTGTTGACCAGGAGATGGTGATGGAGTCATAATTGGTTAGCATCATTAGGGTTTGGAGACCAGGAGATGGGGCCTAGTAGAAGGAAGCAGGTCACCGGGAGCCTGTCCTTCATGGGTATGCCTTGCCCTCCATGTCTGCCTCTCTGATGCCATGAGGTGAGTGTCTCTGCTCCATCACAGCCTCGCTGCCTCAGTGAGGCCCAAACCCCTGGAGCCTCCTGACTGTGGATGGGAACCTACAAGTGAACCAAAAATGTCTTTCTTCCTGTCCCCCCCCCCCCGTACTTGCATGCTATGTAAAACTGACAAGCATGCATGTTACTTCCTCCTGCTGACCTACGCTCATTCTAGAAGACTCAGCTCAAACATTACTTTCTCCAAGAGGCTGATATTCTTATTGCCCACATTTTCCACAGGCAGTATCACTCCTCTTTAATTTCCAGAGTGTCCCATCTTCTCCCTACCCCCTTCTGTCTTAGGCCCTGTGTTCAATGTTTGGGTTTTGCTCACTTACCAACACTTCCATTAAATGAATTATTTAAAAACAAAGCTTGCTCAAGTTTGCACCCCAGAACCTCAGGAGGTGTGCAGTATTAGACATTCCACTGACATCTGTGACACAAATGGCCCAAAGTGCATTAGCAAACCATTCTCTGTTGAGTTGCTCTGTGACCTCTAGCTCATCTGGCCTCCTAAAGAATTCAGTAATTCAAAAACTAATTCTGTAAAGAGATTTAGAAGTGGATACCTAGGAGAGAGAAACCAGTGGAGATAAAAAGCCACCAAGCAGGGCACTCAGATTTGGAAGCTGCATTAGAGAGGGACTGAGAAGCTAGTCCTGAAATTCACAAACATTCATGGATAGATACCCACACAAAACAACTAGGGACTTATTATCCATTGCTTCCAGATCCTTGGTAACTGAGGGAAACTGGAGAAGTGTTGGGAGCTAAGCAGAGAAACTCAGGTGAAAGAGAAAATAGGAAGCCTGTTACTTCAGTGCACACTCACTCCACATGCCACTCAGCAGAGAACACCAGGCGTAATTGTAGCCACATTGGAACCTTTGACTTTGGAGCACCCACTCGAAGAGCAGTAGTGTCTGCCCAACTAAACTCAACAGTTTAGAGGAAGACAATAGACTAAGGCATCTGGTTTGGGTGGCCATTCCATTTTCCTCCATCATTCATTCTACATCGATGTTCTGTGCATTGGATTTGATAAGATGCTACAAGGTGCTAAGTACCCAGACATTATTAAGATTTATTTCTTGCTTTTGGTGGACTCACATCCTACTGGAGGAAACATCTGACATGTACATAAATAATTCTAAAACAAACTAGAATGTGATACACATCCTATAGGAAGTATAGAAAAATACTATGTTGGAGCAGAGGAGAGGAAACTAAGTCTCCACAAAGATTTGGACAAAGAAGAGTAGATGAAGGTCACATCCTATCCAAATAGTAAAGAAGTCACAGAATCTTCACGTGTACCGGAAGGGATGAGATGTGCCAGGGGAAGAAACAATGGGGGCAAGGAAGCGGTTCTAAGCATTCATTGCATAGTAAGCCCTTTTCCTTCTGGAAGAAACAATTAGAACTCTGGATCTGCTCCAAGTAACAGATATTCCTACAGTGTGTAATATCCTTTATGATACTTAGGGGAATTAGACCACAATAGGGAAAAACTAAAACTCATATGCCAGCTCCACAATTCTGCAATGTAGCAAAGATTATATATTGCTAAGCACTTTGGAATTTCAGCATTGCATGCAATCAAAGAGAGTACAAACTTGAAAAATTTTTACATTTATTTTGAAAAGGGTTTTCAGAGTATAGGGTTGGATTAGTCATTAGACAGGCTCATGATTTACTCTTCATTGGTTAATACACAGAAAGCCTAAATGTTATATGCATTTTAGTCGGACAGTTGTTTTTAATGATTTAACTAAATTTGTGCTTTTGACAAAACAGATGACATAGTAACTGGCATTGGACTTGTGATTTGACTGCGAAGAACTAGAAATTTGGACATAAGTCAGGCAGAAAACCCATCGTAGATACTGGAAATCAAGCAGCGCTGTGCAGGAAGGTGACACCAGAGGAAAAGCAGTCAAGTGACCTTTGATCACTCTGGCTCTTCTCAAGCTAAGGGAATATCATAGGTTTGGGGATAGTTTATTGGTAGAGTGTTTAACATGAATTAGACCTGGATTCAACTCCCAGCCCATGCAAGGAAGGGAAGGAGAGAGGGAGAGAGGGAAGGAGGGAAGAAAACTCCAAATCTACAACAATGTAAATTGAAAATGTCCAGCATACAATAACAAAATATAAGAATAGGCTGGAAATATGGTAGAATGTTTACCTGGCATTGTACAAGGTCATGCACAGCACAAAAACAAACAAACAAAACACTAGATATTGGAAAGTTCAACATGTGGCCTGTGACAGGGAAAAAAGTAAGTAATTAGAAACTGAATAATAAGTTCTTATTAAAACAAAAGCCAGGGCTGGAGTAATGGCTTAACAGTTAAGGCACTTGCCTGCTAAACCAAATGATCTGAATTTGATTCCCCAGTACCCACCTCTAGCCAGATGCACAAAGTGGTGCATGTACCTGGAGTTCATTTGCAGTAGCTGGAGACCGTGGCCCACCCATTCTCTCTTTCTACCTCTCTCTCCTCTCTCTGACTGCAAATAAAAAATATTTTTAAAGAACATAATCTAGGAGATAATATCTCTGACACTGAAAGTGTAAATCAATTTCACATGCTACAAGGGAAAGTTCTGTAAGTCTAGAGTTTGATATCCAGCAGAATGTCTTTCTAAATGAAGGCCATGGGCATGATGAGGTAACAGAGACTATATTAAGGAACTTAACATTAAGCAGAATATGGGAGCCATTTTTTTTCTTTTACACATCAGGCAATAATCAGTGTCAGGGAGTTATCCCTGAGAAAGGCTTAACAAGCCAGCCCAGCTCTGGGACCACTCCAGAGAGATGCCAGACCACAACGCAGGAAGGAAAAGCTCAGAGCTGAGCAAATAGACCCCAAACAGAGCCCCTATATGAAAATTAAAATAGCGAGGAGAGCAATGGAATGAAAGCATGATAAAAATTCAAATTCCAAACCCAGCAGGTGGATTGGGAGACTGTAAAAGGGGATGGAAGGATTGGGGGGGACTTATACAATAAACTAAACCAATAATGAATCAATACAATAAAATCCTTAGTTACATACAGCAAGCTCCTGAGGAAGCTGTGGGCATCACCTGGTAAGAGGGGCCATGAATGGAATGGGAGGAAGCCTAATTTCAAGAAAAATTGCTCAGGCCTGCAACTCCCTGTCCCAGTCATTGGTTACGTTCCACACTGAGCTGTTGATCAAAAAGACCCACAAGGTCCCCAAAATAAGACAGGCTTTTGAACATGCTCTTGAATACCCACCCCAGGCTACATGAGCTGCCAGGAGAAATTGGTCAAAGATATTTAGAGAAATCAGAGACCATGGATATACAATACAGACTGATGTCACAAGAATGCTGAACACACTGCTATGTGGAAGAGACAGCAAGTCAAGAAATGCTCATCTGTGCAAAAGTGACACTAAACCTAGGAGGGTAATCAATGTCTTACTGATTGGCTAAGAGATCCACTTAGTGACAAGGAACCCTTAACTGGAACTGGGATCCATGGCAAAATCTTATGGGGACCAAGAACCAAGGGGAAATTCCCACTACCAGAGAGCTACAGAGAGGCTATACCCATTAGAATCTTGCCAAAATAGTAATGTTTGTCTCATTTAATCTATACTGATCTTACTCTGCTTGTATTTTTCAGAAGGCAGTGAGAGAGCTGGAGACAACACAATTCCACCAAGATATGGGATGATGGCTTACATCCTGGCAGGAGGTGAACCTCCCCTGGCCTATCATATAGGGCCCAAACAAAACCTATGAGATAGTGGCAAGATAAACAAGAGACAAATCACTTCAGCAAGTCTGATAACCCATGAAAGGTCAATGGAGATAGACAACAACAATACTAAACACAACCCAAGGCAGAAGTCCAGAGACATTTGAGATCTCAACAATAAAGCAGGCTTAATATTCACCCACCATGACTCAGGGAACTGAGCGGAAGAGGGAGTGGAAAGATTGTAAGAGTCATGGTGGGGGAGACTATCCAGAGACATCACCCCCCTTGGCAACAATGCACTAAGGGGGGAAATTGGCTATCTGTTGTGCAATTCATAACCCCCTACCCCATGGACAGATCCAGTATGCCCTCTGAGGAGGGTCCCCAGTGGGTAGGGAACAGAGAGGAGGGAAATGGGCGTACTATCTCAAGATTTGCTCATACAATACATCTAATTATTGACAATAAAGATATTTTAAAGAGATTTCAAGTTCCAGGGATAAAGGTTACAACATATAAAATGAAAATTGCTGTTTAGAAATAATAGCTGACCCAATAAGTCAAAAGAAATGGCCAGTTGATTTGAAGATATAAAGGTATCCAAGATGAACATGAGGCAGTAAAAAGAAAAGGCTGAATGAAAGGAAAAGAGAACAAAGGGGGCTGGAGAGACAGCTCAGCTGTTGAAGGCTTTTGCTTGTAAAGCCTGAAGGCTTTACCCACGTAAAGCCAAATGCATATGGTGGCGCATGAATCTGGAGTTTGTTTGCAGTGACAGAAAGCCCTGGTATACCCATACGCTCTCTCTCTCTCTCTCTCTCTCTCTCTCTCTCTCTCTCTCTCTCTCAAATAAAAATATTAAAAACAAAACAAAACAGAGACCAGCTGGGTGTGACCCCAGCACTCGGAAGGTAGAGGTAGGAGGATCACTATAAGTTCAAGGTCATCCTGAGACAGCATAGTAAATTCCAGGTCAGCCTGGGCTACAGCAAAAATCAAAATGAGAGAGGGAAAGAGAGAGTGAGAAAGAGAGAGAGAGAGAAGAGAGAGAGAGAGAACAAAGGGCTGGGGATATAACTGAGTGACACAGCAATTATGTGGTGTATACAAGAACCTGTGATCCATCCATTTGTATATGTAAATGTATAACACAGAGCATTGATATAATGATCTATATAATAATATCTAGTCATGTAAAATATATGCAATTGGAGTTTTAGAATGAAAAGAGAGACATGAAAAAAACAGAATCATTTTTAAAGAAAGAATGCCTATAAATATTTTAAATATCCTGAAAATTATAAACAACCATATTGAAGAATTATAACAAACACAGAGTAAGTAAGCATTTTTGAAAGTTATAAGGCATATCATCATCAAAGTTCTGAATTCACTTATCAAGAAAAACTGAAAAATCAAGAGACAGAAGAACAAGAGAAAAAGACGGTCAACTCATCATCAGAAACAGTGTAAGACCAGAGCAACAATTCAACATCGTTCAAGTACTGAAAGAAAAGAAAATAATCAGTGTAGATTTCTAAATCCAGAAATCCAGACAAACAAAGCCTGGGAGAATTCTGAGCAGATGTTCCCACAAAAACTGCTCAAAGAAGCTTTCTAAGCAGAAGGAAGAAGGACCCTAAGAACAGATGTGCTGAGTGCAGCACTAAAACAAATAAATACAAAATTACTCTTCAAATATTAGCAAAACAAATCTAGCCATATAGTAACCACACTAGACATGTCATGGAAAAGTGGATTTTATCCAGGGAACATAAAGATGGTGTGGTATTACAAATTAGTCAATGCAATTCAATTTACCATTTAAATATATTCAAATACAAAGTGCATGATCATCAAAATAGCTGCAGAAAGGACATTTGGAAATGCCCACTCTCTATCCGTGACACACATACTAAGGATACTAGGAATAGAAGGGAACTTTCTCAAATTGCTAAGGCCATCTACATCTAAAACCTACAGGAAATATTATAGTCGATGTTAAAAAAAACAGAATTCCTTTACCTTAAGATTGGGAACAAAGCAAGGCTGTCATTTCTTATCATTTCTGGTTAATATTATGTTGGTGATTCTAGTCAATGAATAAGAGAAGAGTTGTAGAATTAGAAAGGAAGACAGGAAAATATAGACATAAAAGGGTTATCCATTGAAAAATTTAAGGTATTTAATGATAGAAACAAGAAGTGATAAACAGGTTGAGCAGGTTTGCAGATACAAGGGTCAATATTCAAAGATGTGTTATATACTAGCAGCAGACAAGTAGAAATTGAAATAAAACCACTTACGTTAACATCACAAAAATGACGCAGTCACAGGAACACTGACCAAACCATGAAAGTCTTGTCCAGAGAAAACTGAAAACTACAAAACATTGTCAAGAAAGGATCAGATCAGTGAGGTCACTTAACAAACCCAATATGATACTCTTACTATAAAGCTACAGTTGTTAAGATCATTTTGCATGTGTGAAGAGATGACCAATGGGATAGAATCTAGAAGTGTCCCTTCACATCAGTTCAGTATGGAAGGAAAAATGTCCAAAAAAAGTGGTATAATATCTTTGTTTCTAACACATGTAAAAATCAACTCAAGATACATTAAGAACTTAAGTAGGATATCAAAACTTTAAAATTCAGTAAAAATCATAAGCGTATGATTTAGATTTATGATAGGGAAAGAATTACAAAGTAAGCCATGTCTGTTGAAACAACTAATAAATTATATGAAAATTAATATATTTTGTTCATCAATAAATACTTTAAAGAAAATGAGATTATAGGGCCTGGAGATACAGCTCACTTGGTAGAGTGCTTGCCTAGCATGCAGGACACCTTGGGTTCAATTCCAGCACTGCATAAAACCAGGCATGGTGGAGCATGCCTGTTATTGTGGGGCAGATTTCCTGGAAAAGAAGAGAGAAAGGAGGCTCAGGGGATCCAGGTAGTCATGTTAGCTAGAAACAAACATCCCTTTCTGGGAGGGCAGTGCAGGAAGGAAATTCCAGAGACTCAGGAAGTCAACAATCTGGGAAAGGGTTGCAAGACCCCACCCTAAGGCTATATAAGAGGAAACACTGCTTGGGGCTCTGAGACTCTCCGATGGAGCTGCCTGCAAGGGGTGCAGTGTCCTCGAGACTCCATGGAGTGTGTTCCAGAGATGCAGTTTCTGTGAGTTGCCTCCTGTGTTGGGTGAGATTTCTGGTGATATGACTGCCTTAGAGTTGAAGCAGCCATGGGGAGGTGCGCATCCAGGATGGGATGAGACTTCTCGTGGTGTGGCTTTATTTGAGTTGGTGTCATTGATTGCCCCTCTAAGCAGTCCCTCGCCCTGCTCTGTAAGGAACCCCAATAAACTCATTGGTTAACCAAACTGGTTTTGGTGTAATCGTCCTATGGTCTCTGTGTTACATCACTTCAGGAAAAGTTTTTCCCAAGACACTTATAACCCCCACATTGGGGAAGTGGAGACAGAAAAATCAGAAGTCCAAGGTCATCCTTGGCTACATAGTGAGATTGAAGCTAGCCTTGACTACATGTGGTCCTGTCTAAAAATGAGGAAGAGTAGAATGAGGAGGAGAAGGGAGGTAGGTAATAGGAGGAAGATGTGGGAAAGACATCAAATTGAAAGAAAATTGTTACTGAGGTGGGCAATGTCTCTGTTCACAACCCCCTACCCCATGGACTGATCCAGACTGCCCATGGAGGAGGATATCCAACTGACCAGGGACAGGGAAGAGGGAAATAGGGGAAGTAGAGACATCAACGCATTATTCCCTTATTAAGTGTATCTAATTATGGATGATAAAATTTTAAAAAGTCAAAAAAAATTGAAAGAAAATATTTGTATTACTGATTACTATTAAGAAAACTCAAATTGAGAATACTTCATTTCTACCCATCATTAATGAAAGCTACATGGAAATAGAAAAAGAAGCAAAGACATTTGGTGAGTGAGAAATTGAGAGACAAAGTTTCAGTGAATTAACCTTCTGAAGTGCATGGTTTCTTAGGGGGGAGGCTGAGACCAGAGCCATACTTTGTATTGACTCAGAGCTCTGACTGCTCAGTCTTTGTGTTTCCTCACAGTTCTTTCCTAACCCTTTCTATCTTTATTGATAGAAATTTTAACAGCTTTCAAAAGTACATATTGGGAGGAAAAGATAACACTGAAACAAAAAAGAGACTAATTGAGAGGGGGAAGAGATAGGAGGGAGGGTTGGGAGGGAGTCATAATGGTTTATTGTCTATAATTATGAAAGCTACCAATAAAAAGTTTTAAAAGTACATATTAATTCTTTAAGCTTTTTCTAACTATAGAAATTATTTCTGTTTTATTTTAAGGCATTTTAAAGTGTTTTTAATTGACAATTTTCATATGTGGACATAATGTATTTTGCTCACAATTCCCTCTCATTACTTTCTTTTGCCAGTCTCATTCCTTTCCCACTGAACCCCCTTTCCAACTAGTCCCACTTCTATTTAAAAATTTGATTTATTTATTTGTGTGTGTGTGTGTGTGGGGTGTGAGTGTGTGTGCGTGTGCGTTTGGGCACGCCAGGGTCTCCTGCAAATGACCACCAGACACTTGAGCCACTTTTTGTGTCCGGCTTATATGGGTGGCTTGAAGTTGGAAACTGGGCCAGTAGACTTTGCAAGCAAGTGCCTTTAATTCCCAAGACATCTTCCCAGCCTTCCCCAGTATTTTAGTGTTTTTTTTCCCCTTCTCCATCATCCATGACATGTTGACGGGCCCAATATTAAGCAGGTCTTATTCAGGAAATGTCAGCCACCGTGAGACCATAAATAAAGCCATTTTGTATCTGGAAGACAGAATTCCACACCCCTCCTCTCTGTCCTTTGGTTCGTCTATTCTTCTGCCACCTCTTCCACAATGGTCCCTGAGCCTCAGAGGGTGTGACAGGATGTTTCATTTAGTGATGAACACTCAACTGTACTTCTCACACATTGATGAGTTTTAACTCTCCCCAGTGGTCACTACCATCTGAAAAGAAAAGCTTCTTCAACCAAAACATTAATATATGGACAACATTAATATATCCCATAAACATAAATATTTAGAGGGCAATTTGGTGGGCAAAACATATCTGTTTAGCCAAACAGCAGTGCAGCTTTCTCCCCTTAGGGTTTGTGCCCCCCCCCTTCCCCAAGCCATAGGTTTTGGACTAGATTTTCAGTATCAGGCATGAATTCTATCTGAGGAAGTGAGCCACAAATCCAGAGAGCAGTATATGTTTATTGTTAAGATATTATAAAAGCATGAAGAAGAAATGAAAATTACAATCCTGTCATTTAGATAGCTACTATTAAAAGATTAGTGGATCATTTTTGGTCTTTTTTTTTTTTTTTTTTTGAGGTAGGGTCTCACTCTAGCCCAGGCTGACCTGGAATTCACTATGCAGTCTCAGGGTGGCCTTGAACTCATGGTGATCCTCCTACTTCTGCCTCTGACTGCTGGGATTAAAGGTGTGCGCCACCACGCCCAGCTGGTCTTTTTCTTTGAACACATCTATTTTTAAAATATCAGACCTATTTCACATAATTCGGGTTTTATGCTTTTTCATTCAGTGAAATAATGTAAACTTTTTTCAGATTATTAAATACCTTTGAAGCAATTTTTGTAGTTTTTGTAATTTTGCAGTATATGAATATACTCTAATTTACTTAACCAAACTGTTCTACTATTGCGGATTATCTTCATTAAAAACAACATATGTATATGTGTGTATTTATATACATCCCTGATGTTTTGTAATGACAAATTCTTGGAATTGCTGTGGCACTTTTTTTCTGTATTCTAAAACATATAAACAAATTGTTATTCAAAAAAAACCGCCACCATTGTCTGTGGGTGCAAACAGTTTCTGTTTCCACCAATCTCTGCCAATGTTGTTGCTGTCATAAAAATGATAGATTGGTGAAAGTAGGATGGATTTTGCCACTATACTTACAGATGCTTATTTCATAGGTTAACTTTCACCTAGTGCAAGGAGCAGAGTCAAAGCTGTTCGTTATGTCATTTTGAAAGTAAAAGACTGTAGCAACCCAAATATTCACCAACAGGGACTTAGTTCAAAAGAATGGGAATTAGCCTGGTGTGCTTGGTGGCCCAGCACTTTGGAGGCTGAGAAAGCAGAATCGCCATGAGTTTGATGCCAGCCTGGGCTACAGAGTAACTTCTAGGTTAGCCTGGGCTGGGGTGAGGATCTGTCTCAAAAATGAAAATAAAATAAAATAAAATAAAAAAGAAGGTAGGGAGCACTGTATTATTTGATATAGAAACTTATTGCAATTTTGGTCTTCAAATTAGTATTATAAAATATTGCTACTCATGTAGAAAGATGGAAAGAGGGAGAATAGACAAATAAGCAAAATCCTGCAGTGCACACGAGCCCATTCTCAAGTTGTTGCTGGGGAAAGTGGAGAGTGAGTCTACTTCTCACTGTACAGCTCTTTCTGGGCATTGAGGGGTTTGGGTTTTTTGTTGTTGTTATTTTTAGCTGCATGTGAACAGAAGTATTTGTTTTGTTTTTGAGACAAAAAGAACTGTTTTTCAGATCATTCTACATACATAGGTGCATGGTGCATACCTTGCCTGCAAAGGGGGCCCTAGGCTTTGGGAAGAAAAGATGGAGAAATGATGAAAGATGATGTGCCCGCATCCAAACCCCAGTTCTGTGAAGTGACCCCTCCAGGGACTGGGAATGGGGCAGAGAGATATTCTCAGGAGAAGTGAATGTAGTCGTGAAATGCTGCACAGCTGCGAAACTTGTTTAGAAATAAGTTTGTTTGCAACTATGTATTCATGTGCATGGACATCACAGGCTATCTTTCCTAATCTTTCTCTACCTTACATTTAGGGGGCAGGGCCTGTCACTGACCTTAGACTCATTGATTTAGCTTGACTCACTGGCTGGCAAGCCCCAAGGATCCTCCTGTCTCTGCTTCCCGGGCCCTGGGATTATGCACACACACAGCTACCCCTGCCTAACCTTTATATGGGTGCTGAGGATTTGAAGCAGGGCTTCCTGCTTGCTCAGCAAACACTTTACCCACTGAGCCAAATACAATCGTATAGACATATGCTTATCATTGTTAATAGCTGTGGTTGTTCCTTCTTAAAACTCAGTTTCATCTGTCTGTGTCCCCAACTCTTCCCTGGCCCCAGCCCTCTCCTCACTGTCTTGTGGTTTTATTCTGTTAGCTACAATCAGAAGTCATAGCCTGTTCAGAGATCTGACTGAGTCTCCAGATAGAATTTATTTGCTCCCAGGATATTTAAATATCTTTGAGATGATAAACAACATTTAAAAAAAAAGTCAGGGCTTTTAAAAATATTTTATTTTTTATTCATTTTCAAGCAGAGATACAGAGAGAGAGAGAGAGAGAGAGAGAGAGAGAGAGAGAGAGAGAGAGCACCAGAGCCACCACTTTGTGGGTCGGCTTATGTGGGTCCTGGGGAATTGAACCCCGGGGGCTAGGCACTGGAGGCAAGTGCCTTAACCGCTGAGCCATCTCTCCAGCCCACAAAATCAGGGCTTTTAAAACAGGTTTTTAACGAACTTTTCTAGGACTATCCGAGGAGATGGCCACCGTGCACTCCAAGCTCCAGGCCCGACAGCCCACTGGAGCCAAGCCCAGCTAACTCCGGTTGCTTCTGACACAATCCTGGCCCATCCCATCTGGGTTCTTGCCTGGCCCCGTGGTCAGCAGTTTTCCACACCTTCTAGAACAGTGCCTGCAGGACACTCGGTGATGACTGCTCAGTCCTTCTTGGCTACAAGTGAGCCTGGAAAGAGACAGGGCTTTCCTACTCCTGTCAGCATGGGCAGGTCCCTCTGCATGGACCAGGTCCAGCTCGGAGAGCCGCAGCTGAAAGAGAAGCAGGGAAGGGAGCCAGGTTGCAAAAAGGAGAGAGCGATTAAAGGGTTGGAAAACAGCTTTTGCAGCGAGTGTTAAGGAACTGGATTTGATGGCTGCATTGTCATCTCTTGAACAAGGGGTGATTACAAAGGGAGTGAGGCCAGTTGCTCTCCACCCCAAAGCCACAGAGGATTTGTGTTTCCAAGTGCCAGGGAGAGCTTGGCCGAGCAGTGAAGATCTCTAAGAACTGGGGCTGAGAGCCGCCTCCATCGCCTCCAGCTATCACCAAGGCTGGCTCTCTTTTCTTTCCGAATCTCGGAAAGTGTAAGGGTTGGCTCCTATAATTCTTTCCCAACTTTAATACTTAATGTCGCTTTCTACCATATTCTCTTTTATTTCTGTAGACATCAGAAAAAATGTTAGAAAAGTCTTTCTTTAGATAAGACAACATGGCATGACTCCCTTAAAATTCTCTTTAACTGCATCTCTTCTGTATGTTACATGAGTAAAAAGAAAGTGTGTATAGACTCCTTCTAAACAGCACTAGAACATGGATGGGGAGATACTTATGATTCTGAAGTAACTTGTTCTCAGTCAAATTGTTGTGGATAAAATTTGTCCAATCAACTCTAGAAAAATAGTTTGGAGGACTTAATAAATTCCGGACATATGAATTAAAAAACCCTCTGAAGATCATACATTCTTAGATGTTTCGATTTAACTATTTTTCCTTGTTTTTAAAGATAATGGCAGGGTGCTGAGCAGATAGCTCTGTGGATAAAGCACTTGCCAAGCAAACAAGAGGACCAGAGTTCAGAGCCCCAGAACCCACATAAATGCTGGGTGGGCATGGAGGTCAGCCTTCAATCTCAGCTCTCAGGGGGAAAGTTGAGATGAGACAGGGGATCCTCAGAATAAGCTGGCTAGACTAGCCCACTTGGCACACCTAGGTTCCAGTGAGTGACTCATAAAATGAGTGGATCTCCACCTCTGGCCTCCAAATGCATGCACACCAGCATGCACACACACACAAATGCACGCATGTGTGTGCACATACACAGGTAAAGAACTGTGGTGAATTTTCATGTCCTGCACATGGTGAATGTTACAAGTCAATGCAGAGGAACTGGAAGGATTCTCAAGACATCACAACCACTGGAACTCTTCAGGCACATTAAAACACAAATTTTTGATAGGCAAATGGATTTGTGACATTTTACACTTCAAAATAACAATTGCTGCTCTTGCTCTTGGTTAGAGAATTTGTTTTATTTTACAGATGGCAGAGAAAACAGAGGAGATTTGAGACCCATTGATAAGACAAGAAGATAGATGATTGCCTACCATGAGACTTGCCACCTCTACCACATCTGCCAGGGCCTTGGAGAAATTGCAGAAGTGACAACATGAATTCTGCTCTTACTGCTAGCCTGACAACCAGCCCCAGGATGATGGCAACAGACATGGTGATTAACCAAAACCTATCAAAGCAGAAATCTAGAGGCTACGGAAAACACTAAATCAGACTTCCAACAGGCCTACCCTAACTCAGGGAACAATGTGGAAGAGGGGGCAGATAGATTGTTAAGAGCCACAGAGTAGGTAGGAATACCCTGAGGCACAGTCCCCCAACTATCCCACAAGGACTGACTCAGTCCTTCATGATCCCACAGTGAATAAATACTATAACCCCACTGAGGAGGGCTCTTAGCACAATGAAAGCCAAGGCAAGGGGATTAACGAGTATAACCTGTTATAATACATATAAAATAAAATAAAACAATAGCCACCCTTCGTTATGAGCCAAATGTACATCAAGAACTGTTCATGATAATCTTTATGACTCTGTGAGGTAGCTATCAATATCCTCATCTGACAGGTCAGAACAGAGAGACGAGTAATTTCCAAGGTCACATAGCTTGCACATGATGCACCCAGGTTCACATCCAGGTCTTCCTGACTCCAAAGTCTGTGTTAATTTCATGCTACCACCCTGCTCCTGGTTTGTAGGTTCTCTGGTAGGATGCCTTCGCCCCCACATGGGACCATGCAATCTAAGAGGCTATTTGGGTCAGTTTCTTCATATCATTATTTTGTTCAATAAGGAGAGGTCCTCAAGTCCATAGGTAGATACAAATCATTTGACAGTGACATAATAATTAAACAGTCTCACTGACTATCTACATCGGAAGTTCTTCCCACCTCCATGTGTTATCTGCTGAACTCTGCTGAACTCTCTTGGCCTACAACTTTAACTCTTCAGAGTTATGCTTCTCAGTTCCTACCAGTAACCCTAGGCTTATTTTTTTCCTAAGATTTAGAGAGACTTTATTAGATTTATTTCGATTAAGAGATGAGAAGAGGAGAAAGTGCAGAGAGCTCCAGCTGTGAGGGGAACAGAAAGCCTATGTGGGAAAAGGAATTTCTCCCCTCCACCTGGGCCTTGTGGCTAAGGCAGGAGACTTACCAGAACCTGGAGACTCTAGGGGGGGTGGCTGTGATGGCCAGCAGGGAGAGAGGAAGAGAGAGTAATTTGCTTTTCCCTGGTGTATTAAAAATCCCCCCCCCCTGAAAGTCCTGGTCTCCCACCTCAGGTGAGACAGAGAGACAGCTGATTGTCTGGACTCAGACTGGCTCAGGAAGTTAAGATTGATTAACCACAATGTCAGGAGATCTCCCACTCCGCCTCCGGGGAGGGGTTCAGGTTTTTCCTAGAAAAATGGGTCAGCCAGATTTTTTCTCTGGATCCCTGTCATTATGGAGACTGTAAAAATAAGCCCAAGGACATTCCTGCACTTTATTTTTGGGGGCCCAGCCACCCTAAACTGCATCAATCCCCACTCTGAAGAAGTAACCCTAACTGCCAGTAGAGGAACAGGGTGGAGACTGATCTGATTTCTTTGAGCTGAGTGGGGTTGTCAGGCCGGCAGTTGGGGGAAAGTTCTCCAGTGGGACTATCTAAGGGACCCCGAAAGTGTATTGGTGGAATGTGGGAAGACAGTCCTGGAAGAAAATGTTGGGGAGAAAGAACAAAAGCAAAGAGTTAGGGGGAAGTGGGCACACCACAACCCTTTTGGGCTTTCATTCTTATACACTTCTAGGCCTTGGGGAGCATTTGAGGGAACCCAGGTGGATGGAGTTAGATTTTTTAGGCCCATCTGAGCATGAGCTGTTAGAGATCCATTTTCAGAATTGTTCATCGAATGGCTCAGTAGTGTCTGACATGGTCTGAACCTGTTCCTGTATGGCTTGTAAGGCAGATGAGATATTAACATATTTTAGTTATTAGGAGCATATATATGGCATTTAACCTTGATAACGGCAAGTGCATCATCCTGGGTTGTGATGAGGATGAGCCATGTGATTTTGTATAATAACCTTTTCCATTATTTGAACTTCAGTATTTAGAAGGGAGATTTCCTTAGCTGTGTTATTTTAAGTCTCTAGCTTTTATGTTAAATGACGTACCATTGAAAACTATTTTCAATCTATTGGTGTTTTAAACCAGTAAATTAGTTGGACACTCTATGTTTTTTACATGTTGTCCTTCTCTCTAAGGAGATTTTAGAGTATACCTTCCAGTCCCTCTTGGGGATACTCAGGACCAACGGTTGGCATCATAGTGCACAGGTGTCATTAGGGGGTGCCCAGCGTACTTTTGGTCTTAGGACCATTTAGTAACAAACCATTCTGACAGTTGGAGCATAAAGCTTTGGCATGTTAGAACCTGGACTGATTTTTAAGCAACCCTGGCTGGCTCTAAGTAGTGGTCCTTGTGCAGTGGACCACAGCTCCTCTCCATCCCTGTACTATTCACTCAAAACATATTTCTGTGCTCATTATTGATCAGCTGAGTCAAAATCTATCTATGTAGCAAGTACCCCAAGTCATTTTTATACACATGAAGCATTAGAAATACATTAACCATAGCTCAAGGGACATATTTGGGTTCCATCTCCTGAGATTCTGATTTGTCTGGGGAGTGGCCTGGGCACCAGAAATTTTCAGGCATTCTCCAACGGATGTATATGCAGGGCTAAAGCATTGTCTTAGAAAGCACCGCCCCTCCAACTTGAGCTGCTACCATGGGGCTGTTAAAGTCCAGGCTGCTAGGCCTGCTCACATAGTTTCTGACACAGTAGGTCTTGGGAAAAACCTCAGAATTTTAATTTCTAATAAAGTTCCCAGGTGATGCTGATAATACTGTCCTAGAAACCAAACTGTGAGAACCACTGGTTCTGAAAGTCTTGAATATTAGCACACACATTGCTTTACTTTAGATAATTTAGGAAAAAAATATTTGAAGGCACTAGGAACATCTGCTATCTTCCAGTAATAGAAATAATTTTGCATATGTTAGGTCCACTGTAGACTAGATGATTAGTGTTATCAACCGAAGAGTCATTAACCTATTTTTTTTGGAGATTTAGATTAAGTTGGAGGGAGTGAAATCAGCATTTACTTAGAATAAATAATTGTGCTTCCTAAGCACATTTCTCCATGCAAAGCTGGAAGGAATCTGATCAGTGGAGATCTATAAAAATGTAGGTCACTTCCAGTGATGTGTGCGGCAGCAACAAAATGTCATGGGAAGTGAAATATTTTGCACAAGCTAAGGAGGGATCTTGGTCTTTTCATTTTGGCTCTATTTCTTTCCTGCTATTGCCAGAGAGATGATGGGTAGGTAACGGATTCTTTTGAAACTAGGAATTACTGGGAAGAGGGAGGTTACTGCAAGTGACCTGGCACACTGTGCCCAACACTCCTTGAGTGGCTCTATTCACACTTCAGTGGGAATTGTTCCCTCTGGAATTGTGATTCATGATGGACTTAGGAGAGGCCAGGACATTTTCTGGCGTTACAGAAACCTTAGCAATCTTTCTCCAGCCATCAAGACCTAGAAATCATTATAATGCATGCCAAGGAGCTAAAGTTGAGTCCACTGCCCTGTCCTGACCACATACCACACCTACTTCTCCTGCTTCTAGGCCCTGGCCCTAGAGGACCCACTGGGGGAAGGGTGGGAAGAACAAGAGATTCTCACGGTGTCCGTTCACAGGCAGGACATGAGAAATAGATTTCAGGAATCACAGAAAGGGGGCCTTTGAATGGGATGAAGAGCAGGAATGCAGAGGCCCGTGTATCCTCTTAGAGCTGCGGGTCCTTCTTCAAGGCACGAATGAAAGGTGGATCTTGCTTATGAGCCAGGTTCTTCATTTCTTAATTCTTTTTAATGAGCATTACATTTATTAGTGCACTTTATGCATTTAAAATGCAATTACTTATTTTTAATCTTTCTCATCTTTGATATTTCATTTTCTAAGCGTGGTGCATGTTCACATGTGTGTGAGCACGTGTGTGGGTGCACATGCACTTATGTGTACATGGGTGTAGAGGCCAGATGCTGATGTTGGGTGTCTTTCTCACTTGCTCTCCATTTATTTCTTGAGGCAGGGTGGGTGTCTCGCTTGAATCTAGAGTTTGCTGATTCCGCTAGTCTAGCTAGCTTGCTTGCCCTGGGGACCTCTTGTCTCTGCCAGGCATTAGGAGGACAGGCAGGCCTCCATACCTTCTTGCATTTGTGTGCCAAGGTCTTATGCTTGCACGCCAAGCACTTGGTTGACTGAGCTACACCCTAGCCCTGTTTCTTTCTCCTCTAAGCAAAGTGTTGCTTGCACATGTGTTGCTGCTGTTGCAAATAAACACCAGGCGCTAGTGCTACCTTTTGTATCTGGCTTATGGGGGGGCGTGGCTTGGGAATTGAACTCAGGCCAACAGGCTTTGCAAGCAAGCGCCTTTAACTGCTAAGCAATCTTCCCAGCCCCAATTTTCTTGCTTATTTATACAGCCCTTTTTTCTTCTAGCATCCCTCTGTTCACCTTCAAGCAAACATATTACATATATTCTGGAGAATTTTCTGCTTTGTCTTATGTGAATTCAGTCCTGTTTGCTGCTCTAGAAATGCGGCCATTCTTAAGTGCTGTCTGAGTGAACATGCCAACTGCAACTCCTCTCTCTGGCAGTGATTACTTCTAGAATTGGCGTAAGTAGTGGACATCCCCTCAAATGGAAGAGCTTCTGAGTCCAAGGACCTAAGCTAGGAAGTAGGGGATCCGTGTCTCTGTGAATCATTCAAGCAAATAAGGAATCTGCTCTTGGGTTAATACTGTAGGCAAGAAGAAGGAAGCTGGAGAGACCCGATGCTCCTTCCAGGGCTTTCATCTCATGCCAATTACCATGGACTTAACCAAATATTTGTGCTCCCCAAAATCCACATGTTGAAACTCTAAACCCCAGTATGACTATATTTTAAGATGATGCCTCAAAAGAAATAATTATATTTCAATGAAGTCATAAGAATGGAGTCCTGATCCCATATGATTAGTGTCCTTATAGGAAAGGAGCCTAACAGCATATTCCTTCTCTGCCATCTGAGGCATGTGGCTATAGATAAGCACGTAGCAGTCAGTCAGCCAAGAAGAGAGCCTTCACCAGAAACAAAATCAGCCAGAACTCTGAATTGTGCAGTCTAGAAGTGTGAGAAAAGGAATTTCTATACTCTCAGCTATTTCGTCTGTGGTGTTTTGTTACGGCAGCTGGGGCAGATTAATAAACCTGTATTTCCTCCCCCACCATTTATAATCTCATCCATGTAGTGGTGGGTGAGGTGAAAGCTCTTTGCCATCCTTACTAAGTTCTGTCCCTTCTTCCCTGCAGTGAAGCCTCAGCAGCCAGGGACTGGGTGCCTGGCACGTCCATCAACTCCTGATGCTTAGCAGACTCTTCTCCTCCCGAGCAAGAGAGAATGCAGTGGCAGATGCTTCCAGAGGCTGCAGAGGGAAAACGCCTGAGCCATCCTTGCTGCTTCATCTTTCCTTTTAAAAATACATCACGAAAGCATCCCTTCCCTTGCTAAAACTTCATGGGCTGCAGCTAACTATGGCTGGTAACCCAGAGCAATAGCAGAGTGTTCAAAGATTAGCATGTGACTTAGGTTAGTATGAAAAGACAAAGCACTTGGCCTTATCTGCCCGATCTCAGACACCCGTCTAGTCATGCTTGGCTGGGGTGCCAGACACCCACTCTAGAGGGCAGCTTGAGAGGCTGTGTGGGCCGCCTTCTCCTCAGGGGCCTGGAAACCTCACATCAGTGAGTCCCTAACACAAAACAAGTAGACTCCAAGCCAACCCTTAACAGGGCGATACTCTCTCTTAACAGAGGGACATTCACAACCTCTGACACCTGGCAGGACAGTCATACACACACCAGTGCAACTGTGTTCATGTAGAGCAGGTCTGGTGAGAGCAAAATGCCGCTTCCACTTCCCCATCTGCCACCACGTTTGTGGGGTACAGCTAGATCCAGCCTGTACAGCTCACCAGAAGACTATACGTGCCACCATGGGTTAGTTACCCAAGAACCACGTCACTCGGGTGGTTGGGGCACAAGACTAAAGCAGACACATGGATAGCTAATTAGTTTTAAGCCCAGGATAGGGAAGCAGAGAAAGAATGCCCATGGTAACACTTGCCAAATGAAAATGTCTCAAACAAGCATACAAATTGGCATCTTAGTTTCATGTGTTTTATTCATTCCTAGCCTTCAGACATTGCAAGGAATAGATTTAGAAAGAGGTAGGGAATTCTCTAAACACAATATTATGTTTATGCTTCAGTAATTATGTAACATAATGTGAAAAACATATTTCTGAAGGCTTGGCACGTGAATTCAGTAAGCTGAGAAACCGTGATGGGGCAGAATGCAACTGAAAACAAGGATCCAAACCAAATTGTTCAGGCCCTGTGCAAATTGTTCTTGCACACACTTGGGGCACATACTTAAAGGACTACCTTAGTTGGGATGTATCTATGGAATATATGTTAGACTAGAATTTCTTGAACTCTTCTGCAGGAATGAGTAATTCATATCAGCCACAATGGCACCTGTGTTGTTCAAACACTATTTATGTCACAAATTCACTCAACACACAACTGAGAATATGGAGGAAATTTTCTAAGGCTTTGCAGTAAGTGAAGTACTTAAGTCAAGACATCCAGTACCTTCACTCTTCTTGTTAAAGAAACCACATTACCAACATCTCTGCAGAACTTTCTAATAGGCTGGATGTTTAGTGTAGACATGTGGCAGAGTCTGCTTGCAATTGACCTTAACAGACTTTCTTCTATTTCTACTTAGTAGCAGGAACTTAGTTTTATATATGACTAGCCTTTTTACAACTCTGTGACTAACTTGACCCAGAGGTATAACTGGAAATGTGGCAAAAGTCTAGGAAATGTCCCACAAAGTGGTGAGTTCCTCAGCCTTCCAGTGTGCTGCCTGGAACTGTGTGACGCTGCTGCTGTGAGCCATATTGGCAAGAAACTGAGTCCTTATGAAATCCCAGATGTGCCGTACTTGTCTTGGACTCCTGTCTATCTCTGGAATTCTTATGCATGAGGCAGAAATCCTCTTCTTCTTGATTCTAGTCACTGTTAATTTTGTTCTGAAAGTTCATCCAAGTTGATACTAATAAGTGTGCTCAACATAATCAAAAGCAAGAAATAGTTCATTTTGTATTCTCTTGTACTCTAGCCTGTACTGTCTGGAAAAGGGATGTCTGATATCCTTAACAATGAGAGATGTAAAGAAAGGAAGAAAGAAAAAAAAACAGCCAAACCTGTTTCCATGGAAATAGTTTTAAAACAAAACAATTTCGTTATTTCTATTTGGAGGAACTGCCCCAAACCTCTTCAGTACATGCTTAGTACATCAATATAAAATCACTTAAACTAACAATGATAGCATGGATCCATTCAAAAAAGAGAAAGTTATTTTTACTATAAGATATATCATAGGAATGTTTTTTATTCAAAACATATTAGCCTTTTAAAATTTATTCCAAAAAGAATAAGTAAAAGGAGTACAATTTCTGGAAATTGTGTGATCTGAAATATCATTTTTTTCAGATTGCCAAATAGATGAATTTTTACTCAGTATAATTTTGCTGGTTTGAATACTATGCTGATTTTAATGTAAGGATTACCATGTTACAATGGTTGACACTTAAGTATTAATAGTAACTTCACTGTGGTCTGCATTCCAACTAAATGTTCATTTTCCCACAAGAATTGAAATAAGATCATAAAGTGATAGAGAACATAAAAATCTCAAATATTTGCACCTTGCTGACAACAAATTAAAAAGTCATCCTTTCTTAATTTTAGTTCTCAAAAAGTTTTTGTTTTCTTCCTGTTTTTTTCTAATTTGAAATCGTGTGAAAGTTTCACCTGAGCAATGCTTTACAGAGATTGGGAGAGAGCCAGCTCTTTCTGGCAAGAGTTAGAAGGCCTAGAGGCAACTGGATCTTTAAACCAAATCCAGATAAGTGGAAAACCTATTACAAAGGGGAAATCTACAGAGAACTTGCTGGCTACCTGCCTTTCTCCAGATAGAGCTAAAGATGGCCTACAAGAGACAATGGGGCAAAGGTTAAAGAACAAAACCATTTGAATAAATCCCTCAGCTTTATATTTATGCAAAGTAAGGGGCTCTGTCCTCTTAGTGTGCCCCACCTTCCAGGAGTAGATGTCCTGCTATGCGGTCAGAATTCTTCAGGCCTGGTAAATTAACATAGTTTTCCCATGAAAGTATAGGCAAAGACTATAGCCCTTATTCATAGCTCCCTTTCTTTATGACTCCTTCCTTAGCTGTCTGGCATGGGGCCTGGGAAATAGTAGACCCTCATGTACATGCTGTGTGCATAGATGAGGGAGTGGATGAGGGAGGAAGAACTCTAAGAGGACATATTGTAAGGAGAGTATGACCAGGTTCATAATAGGCAAGGGAATTTAAGCCAAAATTTTAATTTCTACTCCCTTCAGCCTTTCGCTATCAGAAGAGAGCAGAGTTTCTTGAGGAGTGAGAGAGAAAATTCAAGAGGCAATAAGAGGAAAAGAAAACAGCAGATCTAAGTGAAGCTACAGACTCTTGACCAAACACCCCCCCCCCCTGCAATACACACACATTTATGTCTAATGCTTCTAACATGTACAGGTGTCCAAATGGGCCAGACATTGTCTCCCAAGAGTTCCTCTGCAGAGATTGTGGACATTAATACTAGTAATCTACAGATGCCTGGCCCTCCAAGCCAGGCAGAGAAGCAGCTCTCTTCTGTGGTGGCCCAAAGCCCAGGGACCATGATGGAGCAAAGGAATTAGCACTTTTGACTTTTCCTCTGGCTTTGTCATGCTCTGGCTGATGAGTAACGACACACCCAGAGCATGGACAAGAAAAACAGGAAAGGGAAGAAAAGAGGCCTAGCTTATCCAGAAAGTGAGTAATACGTAGGGTAAACCACAGGTCTGTCACTCATTTTCCTACCTAGGAATGTAAAGCTCCTCCACAGGTAACCACAAAGCGCCCACCAGCAGAATGATATGACAGGGGACAGGCATCACGCAGCTGAGCGGTGCTCTCCTTTCTTCCAGACTCACAGGACAAGGGTTTGTCCACTGTGGCCCATTGAAGTGAGATGTGGCCTTCTGATTTCTTCGTCAATAAGATGTAAAAGTACACGGATGACATTCAAACCACATGAGTCATCACAAACAGCTAGCAGAATGACTCAAAGGGAAAAGAGAGAGAATCCCCAAATGTGGGGGACGGGTAAGGTTTTGGAGGGGAGAGTTGGAGAAGTTGTAGCATTCCCACATTGCTTTGGGTGATATAGAACGACACAGGCACTTTGGAAGACATCTTGGTGATTTCTTATGAAAATAATGCTCTGTTCCTTTCCGCTGCTCAATGGCATTCCATGTTATGTATGTGCCATAGTTTAACCTTGGCCTATGGATGGACACCTGATTCCTGCTTTGGGCTATTGCAGATAAGGTGGCTGTGAATATCTGTGTACAGGTTTTTTGTATAAACAAGCATTTTTTGTTTTTCTGGAATAATCATCTAAGGTGTACAGTTGCTGCTGGGTTATATGACATCTTTATTTTCATAGGGCAGTCACCAACCTGCATGGGTAATAAAATTGTATAGCCTGATGCACACATTTAGAAAAAAATATATACAAGTGAAACTGGTAAAAATTTGAATAAAATCAGTATAGTGTACCAATGTTAATATAATATTGGTCATGATATTATTTTATGATTTATCAAAATGTTACCTTTGGAGGAAACTAGGTTAAGTATACAAGGGATCTCTCAACTTATAATTTCATGTATCATAATCTAAATTTAGGGTACATATGTATGTATGAGTGTATGTTAGTAGTGGTGTGTGTGTGGCTTGATGGAGTAATAATACCTACAAACACATATTTGTGTGTCATGTAAGCATAATAAACCAATTCCTTTAATGATAATGCTGATCATTCTAGATATTTGTATTTTTTAATTACTATCTTTATTATGAATAAGTATATACATTGTATGAACAAATCTTATGAATGTGTCCTGTTTCCCTCCTGTCTGTTCCCTACCCACTGGGGTCCTTCTTTGGTGCACATACTGGATCTGTCCATAGGGTAGGGGGTTATGAACTGCACCAGAGGTAGATAGTTTTTCTTTTTTTCTTCCCTCTTTGTGCATTGTTGCTGAGGGGGCAATGTCTCTGGATATTCTCCCCGACCATGGCTCTTACATTCTTTCTACTCCCTCTTTGCCTCAGTTCCCTGAGTCATGGTGGGTGAGTTTTAAGTCTGCTTTATTGTTGAGATCTTAAGTATCTCTGGATCTTTGCTCTGGGTTGTGTTGGGTATCATTGGTGTCTGTCTCCATTGACCTTTCACAGACCTTTTATCAGACTTGCTGTGGTGATTGGTCTCCTGTTTATCTCATCACTTTCTCATAGGTTTCAATTGGGCTCTGTGTAAAGGCTAGGTGTGGTTTGTCTCCTGCCAGGATGTCAGCCATCATCCCATGTCTTTTTGGTGGAATTGGGTTGTCCCCGGCTCTCTCACTGCCTTCTGAAAAACAAGCAGAATCTCCATTAGAGAGTGAGATCAATATAGGTTAAACCAGACAAACATTGCTATTTTAACTAGCTCCTAATGGGTGTAGCCTCTCTCTAGCTTTGGTAGTGGGAATTTCCCCTAGGAGCCCGAGTTCTTGGTCCCCATAGGATTATGCTGTGGATCCCAGTTCCAGTTAAGGGTTCCTTGTCACTAAGAGGATCTTTTAGCCAAACAGTAAGCTGTCGATTATCCTCCTAGGTTTAGTACCACTATTGCACAGATGAGCGTTTCTTGACTTGCTGGCCTCTTCCAAATAGCCATGTGTTCAGCATTCTTGTGACAACTGTCTATATTGTATATCAGTGGTCTCTGCTTTCTCCAAATATCATTGACCAATTTCCCCTGGCAGCTCATGCCACACCTTCCAGTGCTACACATGCTATCATCTGGGGGCTGGTTACCCTTCTGGATCTAGCAGGCATAGTTACTTACTCTCAATTTTACATTTATTTGCTTTCAAATGTTATCTATGCCATGCACAAAGAACTTTGCTTTCTTTTTTAAAATTTATTATTTACTTATTTATTTGAGAGAGAAAGGGAGAGAAAGAGAGAATGAATGGGAGTGCCAGGACCTCCTGTCATTGCAAACAAATTCCAGATGAGTGTACCACTTTGTGCATTTGGCTTTACATGGTTTGCAGGAAGTGTCTTTAACCACTGAGCCATCTCTCCAGCCCATGCTTTCTTTTAAAAAAGATTTTAAAATTTTTATCATAAAGGTAATTTTGAATTGGAAATTAAGTGAAAAACTTTAGAAAGAAAAATGAAGACAGTAAAATAAAAATCACATTTAATTCTATTTCCCAATAATAGTTTAAATAATATGTTATATAAGTATGCCATAACATAATTAATTTTTCATTGTGGTATAAAGCGTTGTGCTATAATTAATGAGATAATGAATATTCTTTCATAAATAGCTCAGGTTTTGTTTCTTCAAGGAATTCGTGCTTTTTCCATAATATTAGTAACTTGTATTCACATCAGAAGGTGAGGGTGTTATACAGGAGTTTTGCATTCATACAGGGGTTGCATATTGGGGTTCCTGTCCTGCAATGCAGTGCTCAGAAACACTTTGACTCAGCAGTAGTGCCTGTTGTGACTTGACACACCAGACGTGGTGGCTGCAGGAAAGTCCTCCAGTGCATGGCTTCAGAGACTGCTCCTTCTGTGGCTTCACTTCACCTCCTGGGTCTGAGAAGCCTTCAAAGAGCCGCCTTCAAAAAGGCTAAGAACACATGCTCCTGCCAGGTCCTGTGCGGCTGAAGGCTTAGATTTTGGTGGCACTGTGCAAACTGTAGTGGATTTTCCCAAGCCACAGGTAACAGCCCTGACATTCTAGAAGCCTCCAAGGAAGAGTTCACTGGGAAGCACATGTGTCATCAGGAGACACTGGAAGTGTATGATCGCCTGTCTTTGGCTCCAGGAGGCCACAGAAAGGCAGGAGTCTTCCACTTGCAGGCATGGAAGTGACTAGTGTCCCATTCAAGGAGAGGCTAGTTTAGCTTGCAGAGCTGGGCGTGGTAGGCTCTGAAAGCTGGCTCCTTTCTGCAGTCGAAGCCCTAGTTCAAATGCCTGGAAAGGACTCGGCTTTTGCTCCCATTTCTGTGAATTACATTAGCCTGTGTTTTCCTGTCACGTGTCAATATATCCTGTGGTAGAGAGGGACACAGGAGAAGAGCTGACAGGCTGCCTGCTGCTATCCTCCCATTCTGAGTTCGCCTCACCATTAAATCAGAAGCGAAGCTCCCCTGGCAGGAAGCACCTGGAGCCAGCGCCAGGGCACATGGAGGTTGGCATCTACTCTTGGAAATTCGAAGCCAGCTCATCAGTTCCCTCCCACAGAGCCAGGGCAGATTTTCAAACAACTAAGTTGCCAGGCTAATTTAAAGCATGATGGGAAACAGATACTAGCAGGCCAGAGTTTATTTATTTTCTCAGATAGAAAATAAAAACAAGAAGTTTCATAAGACATTGTTTGGAATGTAGAAAGAAGATTGATCTATCCAATGACAGCTTTGGGAGCTGCAGAAGTTAAGGACGGCAGAAGGCACACTTCAGCCCTGTGTCATTCCTTCAGCTACAGCTCGTGTGTCCACCGACACAAGACCACTGGATTGCTAGGTGTGGGGCTGTTTTCAGGAGGGAAGGTCTTCTGTCGTGCATGTGCAGTGATCCTTAGGACAGCTCCGAATGTCACCTTGCTGGCTGCACTGACAGAGCACAGGGGACGAGACCAAAGTCCTGGGAAGAAGGTGCCTGAGTTGTCCCTTGAGAATTGCATAACATAATAGCATTAGGCCCCTGGCCACACTCACGTTTGCTGTTTGCACTTCCTTCCCTGCATTCTCCTCGACTGCACTTCTAAAGATGCCATTCTGCCTCATCTGCACACGAGGAAGGCTGGTATTGCTTAAAGAATTTTTGCTCCCAAACCAACAATAGCAGTTCAAAATTATATAACATCTTTCCTTCAAGATGGCTTTTAGACATGACCTCACTAAACTAACACCTTTAAGAGACTGATATAAACAGAAGTGGAGTGCCAGCACCCCTCCCACCTGCCTTCTGGAATGAAGACTGGAGTGGAGGGGGCGTTCTCACCTCTGTTTACTGTCTGACTTGAGAGTGTCAACTGAGGCTTCCAAAGTTCAGGCTTCTCAGTCAAGAATGCAGAGGCCGAATCAAATGATTTACATAGAACTTTCTAGTCCTGTGAACCCGAGTTCTCTGGAGCGAGGGGTGGTTCTCTACCAGCTTGCTGCCTCGTTGACAGCTGGCCTATCTTTTACATCAAGCTTGTTTGCATTAAGAGAAATGAATACACAGTTTATGTGCCAGTTGCTCTTTTGGTGACTGGTCTTCCTCCCTAACCAAAAGACCCCAGCAACAGCTTATCCATCCCATCACTACAGTCTCAGAGTCCTGCCATCAGCAGGTGCCACCAACCAAGGAAGGAGACAGCCATGTGCTGAGCTGAGCAGGTAGGGTCTCAGAAGTCCAGTGTAAAAGGAATCATGGGGTTCCTTGCCAATACCCCAATATAAACCGACACACTAATAAATTTGAGGCATCCCCAGGTTCTTGCCTTATAAATTTAAATAACTAAAATCCATAGATCAGAGGGTAAGGCTTAGAGACACTTTATTTGATTAAGAGAAAGAGCTCCTGCCATGAGGGAGGAAGGAGGGAGTGGAGAACCCATGTGGGAGTAGGGGTCCCCTCCTCCCATCATTCCACTTCAACCCAGCCGGGACGACAGAGCAGGGACCTGGAGGTTCTGGTGTCAGGAAAGATGAACAGCCAAAGAGACACTGTGCCCACCAGGCAAGGACCTATTTATAATCTATTCCAGTGGGCTTCACTCTCGGGCTCAGGTGAGTCTGAGGGAAGGCTGAGTAGTCTGGATTCAGGGGGCTGGCTCAGGAAGAGGTCAACACACCTTAGCAGGGGAGAGAAAGAGAGAGAGAGAAGGAGAGAGAGAGAAGGAGAGAGAGAGAAGGAGAGAGAGAGAGAGAGAGAGAGAGAAAGAGAGAGGATTGGATGAGACTGGATCAGAAGCTGAACTCGGTGCTGCTGAAGCAGGCAGTGTGACATCTCTTTTGGTTCCTAACTGGCTACCTGAAAATACAGCTAACTAATTCCCTCTCACCAGGGCTGCCTGAAATAAGGTTGATCCAACCTAGAGGTAGGGGGATGTAGGCACAGCGGGTGAACTCTGACCAATAGGAGATGAGCAATGATGAGAACCCCTGCTCATTGCGTCCCCTTTAGACTGGTACTTGCACTAACGACTGTCCCAAGAGGTCACTGTTTGCATGTGGCCTCTCTGGAGCTGCCTCTGGAAGACCAAGCATTCAATGAGCTTACTGGGACTCATGGCTACTCTGGCCATGCCCCTCATTCTATTTGCTCTTCCTCATTTCTCTGTTTCTCTGGGATTCCACCTGATAATAATGTACTAGCACATTTAATTTTTGGCCTCCAGTTCAGTTTTCGAAAGGACGGAGACTGAGACGCTGTGATTAAGAGATCCCTCAGAAAGCAGACCTCCAGGTGAGAAGTGTGAGTGGCCCACATGTCTGCAGTGATCCTACAACATCAAAACATCCACCTGGGCGTGCCTGGCATGTGCTAAGATATTGGCATATGAAGTGGCTGCTGCTCTACTTGATGAGTACAGGGGAAATGACAATGTTAAGGAGGGTATTATGTGGTAGTTGCTTGTCACGACACTGGAAAATTTACAGAAACAAATGAGAGGCTCAGGGAAGATAATTGCTCTGAAAGCCAGGGGGGCTCCACGTGGGCTTGAACATCCTCTTATCTGCGCAGCTGCTGAGCAGATGAGGAAGAAAATCATGTCCAGTAGCCATGCTATAGGGTGGCAAGCCTACAAGCAGAAAACAGAAATGCCGAGCCTCCAAATCTCTCCAGTGTGAAAGTGAAGGCCCTGAGAAGGAAAGAACAGTTCCCTAGAATGAGGATGCTGGGTGATCAGTCTGAAAATCTTGGATGTCCAAATTTCCCTGATCCTCACTGGAGACTGTACCAGTGCCACACGGGGAGGGTAGGCAGAGCTCATCAAGGCCCGTCTGTCACTGCACCCCGTTGTCTCCAGACTAGTAATCATGGCAACCTCTCAGAATAATCTGGATGGGGGAGGATTCTGTGAGTCACTAGAGTTACCCTGATGGATAGAGGATGATGGGATTGCTGGGAATGAGATTACAACAGCCAACTAACTAGAAAGTTGTATTCTCCTCTCTCCTTCCTCACCATGAGTGCATGTCACACACACACACACACACACACACACACACACACACACACACATTTTTTTCTTTTTTTAAATTTATTGTCCATAATGAGTTACGACATTTAGTGGGCAAACAATGAGTTGTTATCGCCAATTCCCCGCTGCCCTCCCCTCCCCCCTCCACTGGATAACCTCCTCCATGGGTCATCTGGATCAGTCCTTGTGACAGGGGACCATGGATAGCCTAGTATTCAGCCAGGTTCTCCTGGCCATGTCTCTGGATAATCTCCCCCACCACGGCTCTCACAATCTTTCCGCCCCCTCTTCCGCAGAGTTCCCTGAGTCGTGGTGGATGAGTATTAAGGCTGCTTTAAGGTTGTGAGCTTAGGGGTCTTTGTGTCGAAATCGTTGGTTTCTGTCTCACTAGTTTATCCTGTGTTGATTTAATGGCTGTGGCTACACACACACATTTTTAAAGAAGAAAAAGCAAAGCAAAGAAAGGTAACTCTGCCCCAGTTCCACAGCTCTGGCTCGGCTGCCCTCAGAAGCTGCCCTGGTAGGACACACAGTACACTTGACATGCACACTCATCACTCAGTTCCATGGGCTCCTGAGCATGTACACGACGATTCCACTGATGACAGAAAGCTGCCTGACCTCCATCCAAAGGGACACTCATGCCCTAGGGATGCCAGCAGCCTCTCCTGGGACCACAGTTGGTGAAAGCTGCCCGTGGAGTTTCCCAGGCCAGCATTGGTCTTAATGCTCACCCTAGCCACTCTGTGAGGCCTTGGATAGTCCAGAAAATGGAGGCCAGAGGGCCATCATGCAAGTACAGGAGCGCCTCCATGATCCCCCAGCCTCCTTCATGCTCCTGTCCCTGACAGCTTCTGCAAATGAGGGCCACTCCTCACTCAGCAGTTCTGGAGAAGTCCAAGCTGCACTGACCTGGCTCCTCTACCCTTAAAGAAAACTTCCACCTAGACAGACATCTCGGCAGCTCCAGACATTTCCTCAGAGCCAACGGGAACCGTCCAGGAAGCAGCGGTGAACACACTGAGAGCTCCCTGCTGTGTGACTGGACAGCTGGAGCCCAGGGGCTGCTAGGTCCCTTACAAAGGAAGTATGGGTTGGCCTCAGGGCTCACATCCCTCACTGCTGCTTCGTCTTCAGACAGATGTTTACCCATGAGCAGAAGCAGGGTATAAACCGCTTTCAAAGTCTTCCTAACCTAAGAACCAAAGTAGCAGAGGAAAGAGGCATAATTCATTCTTGACCCCCACCTGCTAGTCCCCAGCAGAGGACCCCATTTGCCCACTTCCTGCTGCTCAGCTCACACCTGTCATGAGTCAGATGGTTCCTGTGTCCTTGTCCTGCACAAGAGGTAAGTCCGTGTTCTCTGTGGCCTCATTCTGCTTTGTCCCATGTGAGGCCAGCATATAGAGTAGGGTCCAAAGCAGGTCCTCAGGCAAGTGGAGCACCTGAGGACATGGCCCTCCCCTGCCAGCCTCATGCGGGTTCTCACAGGCACACCTATGCCCTGAACCTTTGTGTAGTCTACAGCCATCTTGTTCACAAGGAACGAGGCAGCCCCAAGATCACAGGCACCAGCTCTGATCTCATTTCCACTGCTTGGCTTTTCCCAGAATGTGCTGGAGATGAGCCACGCTGATGGTCTTCTGCAGGCACCATCACCACCATCTGCTACAAGAGCCAACTTTTACTGAATAACGGATGTCTATGGGCCTGTGACCGCCCCTCTGAGTTCCATTTTGAACCTCTGTCACTCACCAGAGTAGGTGACCAATAGCAGCTTAAAAGACCAGCTGGCTCTTATGAAGCCAACCCAGAGAGCTGGGTGGACCTCTCCTCCTCCACTGCTGGCACTGATGGCCCTTATGTCATTGGTCTCTACTGTCTGCTAAAGACTGCCAGGTGGTCCAGTGGTCACTTCTAGGCCTTGGTTTGATGGCATATTTTTTTTGTGCTGAGTGGGCTTTTGTACTGTACAAGTTCACTGTGCTCCAATCTGCTGTGAACTACAGAGAGAGAACAAGCAGTTTCCTTATAACCCCATTCTTATTTTAAATAGTTCCCAACTTCCATGAGGTTTGGTTTCTGGGACAATTTTTTATATGCAAATGACAATGGAAGAGTCGTGGGAGGGGGAGGAGTGGTGGCCAGCTGGCTGGAATTACACTAGAAATTACAAGGGAACATTCGTGGCATCCCAGGTCACTATTCAGGGCAGTTCCTGGATGGTTCAGCTCCCTCAGTTACATCTCTTTCACTACCCAATTTTCCCCAAGAAAGACACTAGACAAAGGAAAGCATGTTTGGGACAAAGTGGCCTTCCATGTCCCAGTGGACCAAGAGCGACAAATTCTCCAGCAGAATCTGGAGCTGAAAAACTGTTCGGAATGAATAAAGGAAGAGCCATGTGATGGAAGCCAGAAATGAAGGAAGTCCTCCTTGAGATGAAGTCAGAGACTGTCGGGTGTTCACTGATGGCATTTTTCAAGTCAGCCTTGATGCTTCTGCCTGTGAGAATTCTTTAGATCAAAAACTCTGGGGCTGGAGAAGGTGTCTTGTTGGTGGGCTTAGGGGATGCTATAGACAGCCCCCCCTTGCTAGAATCTAGCTCACTCTCTTGCTGCTGTCTTCCACCTGCTGTGGCAGAGGTGATGTCCAGCCACTGCTCATGCCATGCCATCATGGAGCTTCTCCTGAGACTGTAAGCCAGAATAAAAACTTGCCTTCCATCAGCTGCTTTGGATCAGGTGCTTTGTCCCAGCAGTGGGAATGTAACTGTAACATTGCAGCTAGGAGAAGCTCTGAGATGAGACGAGGGAGTGGGAGGATTGAGAGCCATATCAGCAGAGAAACTTCTCTCTGAGTCCCACCTGGATTCCAATCTTAGCTCTGGCAAGAGGAGAGGTTTGCACATGCTGCCCTGAGGGTGCAATAGGCTAAGAATCTCCAGCGCTCTGTAGGAGCAGCAAGGCATGCTGGGCCAAGGCTGTTGTTAAGTTTCTCCAAGAAATGCAGAGTCAAAAAGGCAAGAACAGACTTCCTGCCCAACAGACGGGCTGCAGCAGAACCCAAACGTGGAGTGAAGACAGCAAAGGGAAAAACCAATGTCTTTGCACATTTTCTTCATGTAAAATTAAAAATTCAAATATTGTATGTGAAAGAGAGAGAGAATATCAATAATCTAGAGAAGAAAAGTTTAACTTTCTCTACAGAAAGAAGAAAAGAACACATCAGTTTGTAGAAATACGAACTAAAGAGGAGGAGGAAAGGAGGTTAGAACTCTATTAATTGCTGAAATCTCTAAGCTGCTAAGCCTCTAGATGGAGAGACAGGTGCCCATGGAAGGCTGTACTTGGAAGAAAGATAAACAGGATGATGGTCATGAGCTAAGATGATTCAATCTGTGGGGTACGTCAGTTTAGTGGTGCCTACAAAGGATGCTTCTGCATGGGGCAGACCTCCACATGTATGAAGTGAGTCTGTTTTGTATTCTAAGTACATAAAGCTGTGACAATCTATTGACACAGGAATTCGGGGTGTCTTTGAGAGCGACAGAGCTTTTCTCAGCACTTGGTTGGGCTGTAGCCCAGGAGTTCGGGTGCCAGATGTTCACAGGCACCCAACAGGTCTACAGAGGCAGTGGCCTCCATTCTTAAGTATGTCAATAAATGAAATCCACTGACCCCAGAGGTTGAAGTTTAGAAAGATTTCATTACAGAGCTTAAGAGAAGGTAGAGCTCCTGTGAAGCCATATTGCTAACCGAGATTTGGGTACTTGATAGGAGTTTACGGGATGGTGGCTGAACTTCAGTCCAGTTCCCATATCATGGGTCCAGGATTTGAAATCTTTTTTTAAAAGAGAAATTATAAACTTTACTGCATGAACATTTGGCATATTGGGCATATTCTCATTGAGTTGTATGTATTCTTATACTACCTCCCCTTCATCCCTGTTCACTGAGGGCCTCCTCAGTGGGGTTATTGGTATTCACTGTGGGGTCTTGAATGCTGTCAGTCTCTGTGGGGAAGGGGAGGAAACAACAATCAGGCTTTGCAATCTTTTTAAAAAATTTATTTATTTACTTGTAAGCAGAGAGAGAGAGAGAGAGAGAGAGAGAGAGAGAGAGAGAGAGAGAGAGAGAAGAGACATAGAGAATGGGCATGCCAGGGCCTGGCTTTATATGGGCCCTTCCTCTGGTCTCTGGAGGGAGCAGGGCTTTTGGTGCTGAGCTGAGCTGCCTTGCCTCATCAGCATCCTCTCCTGATGGGTCCTGACACCAGGGAGGCCCCCTCGCCTTCTGCTGGCAGCTTCCCACTCAAGCCTTCCAAATCCAGCTCGGAAACTCCGTCAAGGCAGCATTAGCAGAGAACACAGTTCCCACCCCTCCCATTCCATCGGGAGCGCACAGAAGCAGCCTCTCTTCTGTGCATCTCTGGATTTCCAGGACACAGGAAATGTGCACTGTCATCGACTGAACTCTGACCTGCAGGCCAGTGTGACAGCCAGGTTAGTGAGGCCACCCTGTGCATTATGATTCTGTCTCTCAATTCCCAGACTCCATCATGTTTCTTGTCATCATCCATGTTCACCAGTCTGGGTCCTCAGGGACCCCAAACAAATTTTTTCCCCCACAGTTCCCTAGCCGTCTCAGCAGAGGCTCCTGAAATCATCCTCTGGGATGCAGAGGAAAGGCACTGGGGATAGGCAGTCATGTATATCGGTGGGTGTTTGATTCCTAAATAAATGTCTCAATAAAAGAGAAAGTAAGCAGCTGGCACAGTGGCACAGACCTGTCTGTAATCTGTCCAGCCACTCAGGATGCTGGGTAAGAAGACTGCTTGAACCCAGGAGTTCCAGGCCAGCTGGAACAGCCCAGTCTCAAAAAACCCAAAATTCGGACAGCATGGTGGCCTTTAATCCTAGCACTTGGGAGGCAGAGATAGGAGGATTGCCATGAGTTCAAGGCCACCCTGAGACTACAGTGAATTCCAGGTCAACCTGGGTTAGAGCGAGACCTTACCGAGAAAAACAAGAACAACAAAACAACAAACCCAAACTCTTAGGTTTGAGAAAAGTCAAAATCAACATAGTTCATTTGCTATGACCCGAACCAGTTAGAGTCTCTAAAAAAAAAAATCTTTGGGGGAAAAAAAAATCTGTATTCCACTGATGTTGAAACTCACTGTGAGGCAGAAATGCTCACACAGACAGCAATTTCTGACCAGCTTTTATAGTTTGCATATTTCATTCCCTTTGATGACAAACAGAATAAAAGTTTTGTTCACTAGAGGAAAGACAGAACCATAGATCACCACAGTTAATTTTGTGATATCTAGCACCTAAGCCTGACTCAGGAGTTTGTTGAAAGTCACTTCTAGCTCTCTCGTGAATCTTGTTGCTTCTGTTGGCTGAAAAATACTGCAAACTCTTGAATTATGTGGTCGTCTCATTTCGCTTGCAATTCCTGCTTGATGATGTCAGATAGAAAGTGAGGAGGAAGGGTGGATTGCTGCCAACGGAGTGGGGAAGGGCTAGTCTGGGCACAGCATTTTGTAGGATGCAGATTTGACCCCAAGCCAACTATTTTAAAATCCTCATTCTTGGAAGCTAGCACATGACCTCTCCTAAGGGTGAGGAGGTCCAGAGGTACAGACTGTATGAGCCCTCTGAAGTGGGCTGGGTGAGTCATCTAGAGACTGCATCAGTGTGCACTTGAAATTAATCATCGTAATGAGCAAGGAGAACGTGCTGGGGCAAGGAGGTCAGTTTCGTTTGATAAAAACGGAATGCCATTCTAGCTGGCAATGGGCTGACATTTATTGCACCCAGGAACACTGGACACGATGCCTCTCCCTCTGGAGAGGATTCCTGGGAGAGGAAAGGACTCCCTGAGCAGGCACCAGACTGAGAGCCTCCTCAAAACCCTTGCTTTTGGGAGTGTCCAGCGTCCCAGAGATCTTAATGCTTGTTTTCTTGCTAGAAGGGAGGCCTGTCTCCGTCCAGGCATGAGGGGCTCCTGTGTCTGTCCAGACCATGTCAGACTACAATTCCCTGTCAGTGCGCACCTGTTGAGCTGCATCCTATGGCCCGTCTGGATTCAATTTCCAAGCTCCCCACTACATTGTTCTTTCACACTGTGAAGGTCTTGTAACCAGCTCACTGCTTCCGCCTCTTTGGCTGGGAATCCAGGCAGATCTGGCTGATACTTTGATAATTTGGCCAGAACCAAATTAAGCTGAATTTTTGTTGTTGTTGCTGCTGCTGTTATTTATTTGTGAATGAGGTGTGTGGTAAGGGGAAGGAACCACCAGCAGTGTGAATAGTATTTGAAGTTGGCTTCCGGTGTTTTAGGGGAATAGTAACCTCTTTCTATAGAACACGTTTCCTTCCATGTCGAAGAGAACTTATTGTTCCAACTTAACTCTTAAATGCAAAATGTCTGATAGAGTAGAAATATGGTAAGGAATCATACAGAGATTTAAGGGCATATGAGAATATTTGAAATGTTATTCACTCTCAAATGTAAACTCAATTTAGTAAGACCAAAGTCTTCATTTTCCTTCTGAAGGGATACAGCCAGAAGTAAGTATTGGAGATGATTCTAGATTTTTGAACTTCTCTGCTTCCATGTCTTACTTTTCATTCGCAAATCCTACTCTCTTATCTATGGGGATGATTCTGAATCTATATGTGCTAAGAGATGTCAGCAAATAGAACGACATTAAAAACATCTTCCTATTCCATCACTGTTTGAGCTTGCATGGCTTACCTGACCCTCTGACCCTCATCTTCTCATCCGTAATATGGGGATCATAATGAGCTTGCAAGGATTATCTCAAGATGAAATGAAATACATACATATCTTCTGTCTCTATGAATATATACCTGTATATATATATGCATATATATCCTACTTTCCAACACATGCAACACAACACAGGTTTTTAAAATGAAAATTTCTACAAAATTTGAGTTCTGAATATAAATTTAATATTAAAAAGTTGAATTTAATAGTTACACACAGGTTTGTTTGAGTTCAGTGAGCCTATAGCATCAAATTCTATTATGAAAGTGTCCTAGCAATTCAGTTAGTCCCCAAAGAGATCTCTCCCCTGATTGCTAGATATAGTAGGTTGCCAGGTGCTGTTCTTTCATTTCTAAGACTGTTGCTCAGGTCCATGGGGTCCCCTATGTGCCCAGTTGTCCAAAGGCCAGGCAGAGCCACTGGTGAACCACAAGATCAAGCTCAGCCAGAGGCACTTGCATCTTGACTCTTAGTTGTGCATAGTCCAATACCCATATGTTAGTAGGGTTTAAGACTGATACCCCCTAAAGTCAAAGGAGAAAACATCAATAGTGGAGTTAAACTTTACTTAGTAGGGATCACTTCAGTCACATTTTGAGAGAGGGTTAGAGTGGCTGAGAATGAAGGGGAGGGAGAGAACACTTGGGCCACAGAAATTCATGAACCTGCATTCAAGCTACCACAGCACTTTCACTGCTCAGGCGAATCAGTCTTAGTCATTTCTAGTCACCATTGAGAAGCACCTGCTCCTGCCCACACACCCTGGTTACCCTGCCTGGGAATTGTGTGCTCCACATGGGGATCCTTCTCACCTGGGCCTCTTCACTCCCTCTGTCTTCTGCCAGTTCTTATCAGAAATCCTAACTCTTTTCTGCTGCATCTTCTCCATCCAGCCTTTCTTCAAATGACCTAACAGGATTCATAAATTACCTTGTATTGAGGTGCAAATATTTAATCCTAAAATTTGTCTCTCCCAGCAATTAGAATCAAGTTTGAAGGAAGGTGTGTTAGTATCTTAACTGGGTGTAGCCTACTACGGTCATTGTTTAGTGATGATACCACATAACAACCTGAATGGAGAGATGAGTACATTAACTACTATGGAGTCTTATTGTACTCACCAGATTATAGCTATAAGGACATTGGTTAGTAACTGCTTAACTTGGACATTTCATGCCAAGTTCATAAGTGAAATGCAAGAGTTTTGTTAAGATGTAGAATCTTACCAGAGATTTTCAAATGAAGTTTATTTAATGAATTATTTTGCAAAAAAAAAAAAACCCTCTATGTGCCATAACAGCAAGCCACAGAAGGTGGGAGTGAAAAAGTAACATGCATTTAAGAATTACATTTTATGGATTTATAAGGAAAGTAAAAATAGAAGGGAACAGTGAAAAGACTGAAATAATCTTCCCTCCATATGTTTGGTTTTATGTTTGTTTTATTTCTGACTGTAAAGTCACATATAAAATATAACACTTTTTGTTGGTAAGAGCAGGGCACTAGTTAGCAACAACACTTCAAAGCTGTACAAAGCATTAAGGAAGGCAGTGCTTTAGGAAATCTTGGCTTTCACTACTTTGAACAAGTTTTAAAGCAGAAGAGAGTAGCTAAGTTGTGTGTGATTAAAAGAGCTGTTTTAAGACATCAAATTTTCTCTCAATTTTCATCCTAGCTTATTCCCAAATCTTCAAAGTAGTGGAGAAAGGTAATCAGGACTTGGTTACTTTGGAACCATTAATCTTTTGATTTTTTAATAGAAAAATCAATAGATGATGTCTTGATCAAAATGCTTTCCAATATTATCATCAGGGAGGTAGCTAATCAATTGTCCATCACTATTATTTTCTCATTTCTGGTAACTTGTCTTGTAAAAATAAGGCATTTAATAACTATTAGTTGCATGAATGAATCAATGAAAGAAAATGAAAGAACTTCTCAAAGCAATAGCTAATGACAGCTGTTTGTCTTAATGTCCAGCATCTCAAAGGAGCAAACGGAGCTTCACTAATCTGTGATTACAAATTTATGTTTTTTAAAAAATATTTACTTATTTATTGAGAGAGAGAGAGAGAGAGAGAGAAAGTATGGGCATGCCAGGGACTCCTGCTGCTACAAACTCCAGACACATGTGCCACTTTATGCATCTTGTTTTGCATGGGTGCTGGGGAATTGAACTCAGGACAGCAGGCTTTGCAAGCAAGCACCTTTAACTGCTGAGCTATCTCCCCTACCCAAATTCATTTTTTAAGGCAGAATATGATGTAATGTCATAGATAATCTTAGCTTTCTTAGGTTTAGACCCTGATTCCAACTGGGACTCCAGCTCTTTCTACCTCTGCTACTGTACCTTCAGATTCCAATGTTACCATGGTTTCTCAGGCTTTGCTGTGTGCCCTTTTGTACCAGGCACTTATGGTCCTAGCTCAGGTCCCCTGATGTAATTTGCCCATCATTTCTCAGTAAGTTAAAAATATCCAATCAGTTTGGGAGGAGTAGAGCTTATGTAAAGTCAGTCTATTATTCTATTCATCTTATTTATTCGCTATGGTGACTTTCTCGCCTGCTCTAAAACTTGAACTCATAGATCTTTAATTTTTATACTAACTTCCTTTTTTTTTCCATACCCATTTTGTGTTGGCTCTTTCCCCAGCATGCCAGAGCTTCCACGACCCTCCATGAAATGCTGAACAGCTGTAACCCTGCAAAAACTTCAACCAATTCAGCAAGTTATCTGCTAAGTAAGTCCTACTCTTGATTGTTTGAATGTGACTTCTTTATCAGCAATCTGCTATATGTGTCCTGGTCTTTCTGGGGCTCTGTGACCTTACCTCTAGTCCACAGTTCTTGCTACTGAATCAGCTAGGCTCTAGCTAGCTGCTCGTGACAGAAATTCAACTCCAAGTTGGTTAATTGTAGCAGGGTGGTGGGGGAGCAAATGTATATGCTAGGTTAACTGAGAAGTCCCGGGGTCCAGGCTTTAGCTATGACTAAATCTAAGGACATATGTGTCTTTGTTCAGTAGAGATGGGGAGAAGCTACCGAAAGCTCCAGGCTTATGTGGTTCTTATGTCTCACAATTACAGGGAAAGAGAGGAGAGGAGGAGTGCCCTGGCTGGCCGTCCAGGGTCCAAACACGAGTCCCAAGTAGAAGTCACCGTAAGGAATAGAGCGTTGCTGGATTAGAGCTTCTATGTTTTTGGCAAGAAAGTCCAGAGGGAAGTGGATAACTAGCGACTACTCTAGAAAGTTCTAGCCTCCCATCCCAGATATTTCAAAATCCACATTGAGAAATGATCACATTTGAAATGACCACAGTTGGGGTGTAAGTGCAACATATATCCAGATACAGGTTAAACCATTCACTTCTTAGAAAGACCAGAGCATAAGGATGAGAAACCTGAGGCTTCAGCAGAGCTCTGGAGTAAATCCAGTCAGGTGAATAAATAAGCCAGTAACAATAGCGCTTTCTGAAGCAGGGTGTACACAATCCACTACACAGCAAAGGTGAGAACCGCTCCAGACAGGCTCGTGAGGCATATTCCCAGGTGGGCCTTGGTATTCTCAGTGGTAACTTGACCTTGAGTTTAGTGCAGGCATCATTGACGAGAGGTAATTGCCTTCCACCAGATCGCATCTGTCTTAAGCAAAGGGCCTCTCTGTGTCGGGAGCTCCCGATGAGGAGCTAAGTGGGGCACGAGGAGCCAGCTAGAACAGTCAGTATGTCAGATGTCAGACAACAGTCACTGTGCTTCTGACACTCGGCCCTTGGCAGAAAGACAAGCTGGCTGGATGATCTAATGGGTATTCCCCTTTGTCCATCTCTGTATGTAACCCATTGTTTTAACTGTTAAACAGCATCCTGTGGAATTTTCTGGAAATCGTATAGATAGTTAGAAATATAAACACGGGGGAACTCAGCCTGCCCCATGATGTCAGTTTCTGGTTTAGTTTAAATATTTTCAGTGGAAAGCCCAGTTAAGACAGACATCTTGTTTACACTGGGGCAGTGCTGAGAGCGTGGGCAAGACGACAATGCACTTACAGTGCCAGTTACCACTGTGCCTTGTTCTGTCAAGGTTTCACATTACAGCTCATTAACTGGCTGCTTCTGACAGGGCCAGACACGACCAGCTTCTCCACCCGAGGGAATGAGCAGGCTGAGCACCATCTGAAAGGGAGCCTGAACAGACAGCTCTTTGGTGCATTATCATGGGTTTTACAATCCCTGGTTTGATTAATCAACCTTTAACATACCTAGAAAGACTTGGGAAAGCCCTCTCTTGCCCTTGAGATCTCATTTGGAGTTTTCTATCCTTTGACTCAATGAGAAAGTGAATGTATAGGGGTCATGCCTTTATAAAAGAAGTAAACTGGAGTATCAGAGAAAGGTCTCGAGAAACTCTAACCAACAAACAAATAACAATGGGTCACTTGAGAATGGCCTTAAATAAAGAACTTGAAAGCAGCAACATATTTGGAAGAGATAACCAAGGAACTTGTCTAGGCCAGAGACTGCTGAGCAAACCCACCAGCTTTATTATTTATTTATTTCTAAATATTTTTTTATTTATTTGCAAGCAGAAAGACACAGGGAGAGAGAGAAAGTGAGAGAGAGAGAGAGAGAGAGAGAGAGAGAGAGAGAGAGAGAGACAAAGAGAGAGAATAGGCATGCCAGGGCCACTAGCCACTGCAGATGAACTCCAGATTCATGTGCCATTTTGTGAATACTGGGGAGTCACATCCGGGTCATTGGGCTTTGCAAGCAAGCGCCTTAACTGCTGAGCCATCTCTCCAGCCCCACCATCATCTATATTTAGATGATTAACTGTGTGTGGGTCTGGAGAACTGGTGGATGTTATGGAGAGACAGGAGACCTAGGATCCATCTTTTGGCATCAGCAAGCTGTGTAAGCCTGATATACTGGAATACCGAAGGCACAGATTTTATCTAAATTAAACACCTGGCTCAGGCAGTCTTAACCAATATAATTATGAATGTACACAGGTTAAAGAATGCTTAGAATAGATCCTCACAATCCTTTGATAGGAGCTTTCTTCCCTCCTACAACCATCCTGGTGTGCAGGATGCCAATACATTGGCCATAGTCATAAAGCAAGCTGGTGGGGTCTAGTCTGCTCATTTTCTACAGCTTGTGATGCCTCAGGGAGAAGCCATTATACTATCACAGATGACAAGCGGCCAGAGAATAATACCATCTTGTTTAGTGGTGGTGGTGGGGAAACCAACTCAGAGATAAATGCAAAATAAGCCTCCTGGCTCGGTTTTCCTGCTCCTTGAGTTACTTTCCATGTGAGAACAGTGCCCTCTGGTGCTTGGTTAGTGTTCTAGTCTTCAGAAAGGGCCTAGGAAAGGAAGTCATTTACAATTGATTATTAATTATTCATTTGTGTGATTGAACGGGCCATCCTTAAGATGGTGTCTTTTACTTAAGACTGGTTTTACGCTACATGCAAAACTCTTTCCCATTGCTCTAATCTAGCATGAAAGCAAGGGCTGGGTAGTCCACGGGAGATCTGCAGAGGTCGTAGCTGACCAGGCAAGACTTCATCTACTCCACACCATCAGTGATGGTCTGACTGAGTGAAAGAAAATACTTCCTGGAAAAGAAGACATAAACTTAATGTCTAAGAATGAATTCACTATTTTCACACGCAATGGAGCAACACCCCTAGAATCCATGGAACCTTCTGTGGAAATATCTAATTTAGTTTGGTTTCTCTTAATTTTCAAGCTGAACCAGCCACTGGCCGTCTCTAAGGAAGGAAGACAGCTACTCTTTCATTCTAATAATGGATTTCTCAAAATTTGGGTGTGTTTCCCAGTGTGGAAATGACCAAAGAATCAGGGAAATTTCTTGGTATAGCAAGAATTCCAAGCTGGTAATGATCGGTGAAAGCCTCTCTCATCAGTGATCTGTTACAGCAACCCTCACTATCTTATGTGATAAATTTTGGTGAGAAAACTACCTTCCCAATCAGTGAAGCCCACATTGCATTGTCTCGTTTTCCAGAAAAAAATCCAGCTGCTGGATGACGGAAGGAGAAAGCGCTCCTTCAGCTCATGTCCTCTGTAATTCTTCCTGTTCACCCATCTTTTTGTCTTGGCTCTTTTCTTCCTCTATCTTTCTCAATTTCTCCCTTTTTGGAGACTTTTCAATAGGTACTAGAGATGGTGTGCAAGTGGTTAGTGCTGGGAAATAATGCTTTACCTTCAAGAAGGAAAGTTAGCAGCACCCACACCTACAGATGTGCATCTTGCTTAGATTTGTGTAAATTTACACTATGGCGGGGAGGGGAGGAGGTTAATTATTTTGAATTATATTAGCAAATGATATTCAGGCAGTTTTCCTAAAAAGTTTAGATTGCAGTTGACCCTTAGAAGATGGTCCACGGACTCCACCATCTGCTGCTCCACAAGGCCTTTGAGTTCCCAGTGCTTGCTCGTTGATAGCTTAGATCGCTAGCTACTAGAACTGAACTTCAGAATTACTCTATCAAAACCCCCGTGTGTAGCCTTTCCCACTCCATCTCACTTCATCTATGTTGCTTTCTGCACACATAAGAGCAAAGTTCATCTTCTTCTCACTTTTTCCACAATAGCCCAGTAGAGCATGTCAGGCTGAGAGTCAATGTACCACAGTGACTCTAGTCCCAAAGAATCGAGGTCAGAGTTACAGACTCAACTGCTCAAACGGAACATGCTGAAGCTCCATCTGAGACCTCTCATGTCCCCATGGCTTTAGAAAACTCATTCCTGAATTCAACTAGATGTAGCTCGGCATGGAGGTCCCCATCTTGGGAGATGGAGACCGGTTAGATTTCAGTCTTCACTCATCCTAAAAACAGATCACTCACGTTCACTGAACAATTAATTACTCTCAGAAATCCTGGTACCAGTTAACCTTGCTTTAAAATGATGCTCTGAGGCTGGGGAGATGGCCCAGCAGTTAAAGGTGCTTTCTTGCAAAGCCTGCTAGCCCAGCTTGATTCCCCTATACCCATTCCAGCCAGACGAGAAGTGGCTCATGCACCTGGAGGTCATATGCAGTGGCAAGTGGCCCTGGTGTGCCCATTCTCTCCTTGCAAATAAATATATAAACACTTCTTAAAATAAAAAAATAATGTTCTCATAGCACCCTGTGTTCTAGTTCTTTTCCTAGTGTTCCAAAAGAAAATTAGATCAATTTATTGATTGATTGGTTTTTTAAATTTTTATTAATTTACAAGGGGAGACTATTGTCATTTCTCCTGCTGGGACACCGTCAGCCACCAGAGAGAGAAGCCGGTTGGAAGCTGCAGCAGCGGGGTGCTTTCCGGGGTGCTTCGCTGTCTCAGGGCTGTTCCACAGAGCTGGGGGTGGATGAGTGGACGCTCTCGGGACACAGACGCAAGCAGATGTGTAACGTGTATCCATGTGTCATTTATTGAATGGGGAGAGCTTACATTTATAGGAAAAAGAAGCTAGGAGGATGAGGAGCAGGGGAGGGCAAGAGGATTGGTCAGGCAGGGTGGTGAGTGGGCATCCTGCAAAGAGATAGGTGAGTGCAGATAACCTGTGAATACCTAATTTGTATAATTGGGGGGCCTGAGAGGTGGGAAATATGTGATTCTAGCCACGGGTCAGATGGGGATGGTTACAGAGAAATTTGTTACTTGGGTCTGACACCCATTGCCAGTCAAGCTGAGGTGAGAATGCTGGGTTCCTGTGGCTTGCTTAGGGGGTCAGGAGTTTTAGGGTCGAGGATGGAGCTGGCAAAAAGCCTACTGGTTTACCAGGGGTTTCAAACCTGTTCAAACATCGTTAACCCTTTGTCCTCCGTGTCCCATTTAGCAGTACCAACAAGCAGTGCCCAACATATTGTCACTGCAAATGAATGCCAGATACATGTGCCACTTTGTGGTTCTGGCTTTATGTGGGTACTGGGGACTTGAATCCGATTGTTAGGCTTTACAAGCAAGTACCCTTAATCACTGGGCAAGCTTGTAATTCCTGAATTTAGCATTTCAATAATGTCATTTCAATTACGATAAGAGAGAGAATTTGGCAAAACGTCTAACAAAATATGCACAGAATTTTACATTGATGCAAAAAATCAAAGAACCTCTAACACACTTAAAATGGACTTTAATTTCCTTTAATAGCATCACAGGGAAGCAATATTGGTCACTGGAAAGGTAATGGAGATTTGCAAAGGAAAGGATGGATAGACAGGGGGCATACTATCCCATCAGAAAATTGTTACGGGTTCATTTCCTGGCTCCCCCTTTTAAAAACGAGTTTCATGCCATGTTTTAATTCTCTCCCTTTATATTTCATGTTTCCTTTTCTTTCTCCTTTTCTCTGTTTGCTTTACTTCCTAAGATTCTATTTAACTTTTTATGTTGAGTTCTGCAGCTGTCTTTTTCTTTTTATCATACAAATGTGAGATAGTCTAACACTTATTGATTGCAGAAGCAGTCTTGGTGGGATGAAGAACTTAGTCAAAGTAAGTCACCAGAAAGCTTTCTACAAGGATAACAGTCTTTATAAACAGAGCTCTCCATCAAGCCTCTTCATCTATTCCTTGGATATTTATTGAGCACCTTCTGTATACCAGGCATTGAATTAGATATTGAATCCTGACCTTTTAAACATTCAGTTCTGAGAGATCAACATATAAACAAAGAAATAAATTTAAGTGGTTAAGGACTGTTCAACTGACTGTACAAATTTTTGAGTAGTCTACATTTTAAATGCCTTATCTTAATTTCTAAGAAACACATACTATATAACCACATACCTTGCCAACTGTTTTGGAATTTTGTTGATAATGTGTCTGCTACCACAATATGTTGGGAAATGTCAAATATGTGCCTGTCCACGTACCTGAAGATGTTGGTGAGTTGGCAGACTTCATTTCTAGCCTAGGCTATTGTGAGTGTTGTGAACACTGGGTGCAGCATGGAATGTGTGAGGATGAGGTCAAACAATGGAGATGAAGTTGTTGCGGGGGACTCACTAAGGGCTATTGTTCTTTGAAAGGACATTGTAACTTGTATAGTGCAATGCTTTGGATGTGCAGTAGAGGGCATGTAGTCATTGGGAACTAGGCTTGAGAACACTGGGACCTTAAACCCTGTGCACATGACTTTGTCCTGATGAAGCTTGAGTGACCTGCTGCGCACAGAAGAGCTGGTACAATACATTAGACTGTCTCGTTCCAATAATATTTACAGTACCCCTCATTGCGTACTGGCTCATAACTACTGTGGAGTGTAAGGAGTTTTTATGGATGTATATATTCTCTCTGCCCATCCATCAAGTTCAACCCCCTCCTCGTTCCTCCATAAACACAATAAAGAAAGCTTAGAGCTTGGGGTGGAGGGAAGAGTCTACCTCAAAGATGGAAATCAACAAATGTTTACATTTGGTTACATTCTTTGTGCAACAACTGGGAGGTAGAGATAGTTTATTTCTCTCACTGCAATATGAGTACCATTCTCTCTCTCCCTTCCCCCCCCCTCTCCTCCCTTGTGGCTCAGCAGAATGGAAAAGCACTGTTAGAAGAGTGAACGTGAAATCCATTCTACTTACTTGCAAATGGGAACGTACCTCTGCTCCTGACCCCTCCTGGACTCCACCCTCATATATCATCTATATAATGAGAGAGAAGGGAGAAGTGGAGGGTTAATGGTGTGACCTCACAATTTTTCACAACGTGAGTATTATTCTGTTACTAACAGCTATTATTGATAAAGAATTTTACCTACATTAGATCTTTGAATCTTCCCAACAATTTTACATAGAATCTAATATTCCCATTTTTACAGAAAGAAGTTTGGACTCAGAGAGTTCAGGAAACCTATCCAACAGTGTATTGCTAGAAATTGGCATCCCAGCACTGGTCTCTACTTTGCTGAGAGCCTATAATCTGGAGATTCCCTCTTGGCGTTAAGCCACAGAACATTAGGGGTAGGGGTTAGGTATAACTGGGAGACAAGGGGGAGGAGCTCTTTCAAGGAGGAGAGAGGAATCTGTGAGGTTCTGAGGTTTGGAGAACTTTATAGAGAATTCATTTCGTGATTTGGTTTGTTTTGGTTGGGGGATTTTCTTTCTTCTCTTTGGCTCTGAAGAAATGGTGGACCATGGACAATTTAGAGACAAAAAGGTTGAGGACCTTGGCTAGTTAGAGTTGATTTCAAGAAAGAGAAACACAGTAGCATTCTTTCTAAGATGTCTGCCTTAGATCACGAAACAGGGATACAGATCAGGGCAGATGCTTCAACCAAGAAAACAAGTGAGAGTCTCTTGTGAATACACCTCAGGAAGTGGATTGCAGAAGATAGGGTGAATAAGGATGTAATTCTCTATTACAATCCACAAGGGGCCCTCAAGATCTTTCAGAAAAGGTTAAACTCTTTTTATAATGATAGTAATATAGTTTTGATTTTCACTATGTTGATATTTTCCTATGATACCAACATCATGTTAGGTACAATTGTTGATTATTTTACATGAAACAAGGAAGCAGTGCCAAATAATGTAGTAATTGGAGTCTTAGTGGACACTTAAAAGTTCTAAAATGTGTTAAGGATATTATTGATGAGTGGTATAAACAAATACATTTCACTAAGTCTTAGACCTCAAGAGCATGTCTTTTTAATGGTGGGTGTGTGTGAAGTGGGAAGTCCCACGTGGAAGCGTAACGGTCATCTCAAGTATAAAAAGCATCGTACACATAGTTGAGTCGTCAAAGTGAGCCTGTCTTTCAAGGAAAATGGCAAGCTTTTAAGCAAAATTAGAATTTGGAAAACTTGCATTTATCACCACCAGCTTGACAACTAAATATATTCCCAAAGCTAAATATATTCTTTTTATTTGTGTGTGTGTGTGTGTGTG